>SNQJ01S0021912.1:88260-104127 GCA_010110895.2 Picea sitchensis
CCTATCAACAGAAATTATAATCCATTTGACCCATTAATGGATCAAAATATTGTATGTTACAAGTGCAATAATCTTGGTCACAAAGAACGAGATTGCAGAGAGATGAAGGAAGATAATCGTATGCCAAAAGTCTGTATACCAACTACAACATGGAAAAGGAAAGAAATTACACACAATGAAAATTGTCAAATAACATTGATCACTAAAGAATGCAAAGAAGAAGATGAATGGTTCAGAGACAGTGGGTTCTCATCTCATATGACCGGAGATCAAAGCAAATTTGTCATCTTGAAGAAAAAGGGTGGAAATGTTGCATTTGGAGATGACTCATCTACCAAAATACTTGGAAAAGGAACTGTAAAGCTTGGAAGTGAAAATTTAAAAGCATGAAAAGTCCTATTGGTTGAATATCTAAAGCATAATCTCCTCAGTGTCAGCAAAATATGTGATCAAGGATACACTCTTACGTTTGACTCCCAAAAATGTAAAATCAGAGAAAATAACTCAAGAAGATTGGTTGCAACTGCAACAAGAAGAACGAACAACATATACATCCTAGACATGAAGAAGAGAGAGAAGACAAAAGCCACACAAAAGAATTCCAAGGAAGAAAAAGTCCCAAAGACCAAAAATAAGGATGAAGTGTTATTGAGTGCCACATGTTCAGGGGGAGAAGCCCCAAAGAAAAATGTTACCTTTTTCCATTAAACTTAGGGGGAGAAGCCCTACCCTTTTCCATTGATTTCAAAGGGGGAGAGAAATTGGGATCATGATGGTAGGGGGAGCATGAGTGTTTCCATCAATGAAAAAGGGGGATATTGTTGGAAGATCGGTTGTTGTCATTGATGTCAACCCTAGTCATTGGTTTTGGACCGCAAGATCGATGAAGGTATTTGGACATGAAGGAAAATGCACATGTATATACAACACCCATGGATGGATAGTATACATCATTTTGTTTCCAATGGTATGTGGAACGTCATGTGGATCCTCATGGTTGAGGAGAAATGAATTTTTGAAGATGGAAAAGTGAATTGAAGAAGGAAGTACATGTAGGCCCTAAAGATAATTAAAGAAAATAATTACAAAATAAGAAAGTGTCAGGTCAGCCCTAATGTTAAAAGGAAGTGAAATAAATGGTATAAATAAATATCATTATACATTCATTTGATACACAAGTCTAATTTCAGAGGAAATTAGAAGTAAAGATAGTTGGATTTCAAGGGAGGATGAAGTCTTTTGGTGATGTGTTCTAAGGTATGTTATTTTCAGGTCATCTTACCATTTTCGCTATACTTTTTTTTCTAGAATGATTCAAATGGTGAAATTGCTATGGTATTGAGAATACATATCAAGGTACCTGTGGTAAAAGTTTCAGCTCTTGATTCGCTATAATTATGGAGATACACTCTGTGGAAGATAGGGTTTTTGACCAGTCCCTAAAGTAAGTCATTACTTCCCTTGAACAATAACTATTGATTATTTCTCATATATTGTGCATGTTGTATTGTGGTGTATTCGTATAACTCTTATACTATTTTTCATTGCTCATTGGATATAATTGAATGGTTTAAGTATAAGTTGGAAAGATTTTTAAATTCTACTTGATATTGATTCACCCCCCTCTCAGTATCAACAGTTTTATGCAGGTTTTCGCTAGTTTAAGGGTAGGTGCTACCCATTTTTGGCCACAAGGAACTCAAGAAAGCATCCAAGAGTTGTGGTGTACAACCCTTTCATTCCTCTTACTTTCTAAATCATTGTAAGCATCCCAATAGAGTCTCTTGGGCTTGCATTCTTTATTTATTTTCCAAATTTGTAAAACTGTAAAGTATTTCAAATATTTTTCCCACACCTTGCATGTGAGTAGCTATGCCATCCTGCAAAATCGTTAAATCTGGATTTAGGTATTTGATTCTTGCTCAATTGTTTTCCCCACTTCTCCCACAAAGAGAAGGTTAAGTGGCTAGCATTTACTTGTTTTACTTTCGATTATTTTTCCCACACGGTGGCGAAATTGACCACTTTCGTCTTGGAGGAAATGAATCAGTGAGAGGGTTGTCTATAACCCAAGCCGTTTGAATTAATCCACTCAAGTGACGGGTTTAGTGACTCCGTTGGCCGATCTAATTCTTAAGAAAGTGAAAACAAAAATAAATAAGACAACTTAATGAAAAACACTTTCGTTGAAAACTATATACAAATCTAAATATACTTATAGTTTGCTAACTAATATTTATAAAATAGCTCTACTTATTATATGTACAATATATCCAAATGATTATATCTCCAATATGTGCATAACATTTAGAGAATGCAAATTTTAATCTAAATCTTGCGAAAATCGAATATGAATTGATTTATTTAGCAACAACAACTATCATTCCAATCTTTTGATTTATTTTTATAACGTTGCATAAACAATAAAAATAACAAATTGTCTAATTGAAACAAGAGATGAGCAGTAAAATGTGTTTAGATTACAGAAAATTTCTATATTAATTAAATAATAAATAAAACTAGCAAACTAGCATGTCGCATCTCCCTATTAGATCTGTGTATAGCATCGATCTCATTTGTCGATGAGGAAAACCATATGAGATCTTACAAATTCTTCTAAATATTAGCAAATGTGAAGCATTAATGATTGAATCTGAATGACGGAACATATAAGAGATGTAGTAACACCAATTTTATAATTTCACAAATGTGGCCACATTGAGATAAATCGTGCTGTGGAAAGTTGTGTATAAATGTTCAATGAATAAAAAAGATGAATCTTCTAATCTTAAAATTGAACAAAATAATTCTGATATGTTATATATAGGACATAAAATATGGATATCATATAAATTTCATCATATCAATCTGCAATAAACCATGATATCTAAAGTAGTCTGAAATCTAATTACAAATTGAAATGATCATAACTTGAATAAAAATACGATATATAGAAGCTAAAGCTGTGCAAAATATCATCTTCTATTCAAGTTTGTCAGACATAAATCCATATTTTTTTGTGCCCAGGCAGAGATGATATCAAGTTTACAAAACAACATACTTATATAGGTTCACGAGGAACAAAGCGTTTCATGTTGATAACATTCAATTTGTTCCAAAAAATGTGGGGGATACAACCTCCCAAATTCTACTTGATACCAAAAACTAACTGACTATTCTGTTAGAAACATAAATATAGTATGGCTGAGAGATGCCAACAATCCTTCAAATCTCCTTAGAAATCATAGGTTCCTAAAAACAAATAAGAATAAAAAGATTTCAGATGTTTTAGGTTATCAAAACAAATAATTGGAAATTTTTCTAACTAGCTAGAGAATCTCATGATTCTATAGCTAGTTATAATTATAACTAAGAATCATATTTGATTGAATCAATCAAAACAAACTAAGGTTAATCGTGAAAACAAATCATGTATCCTCATTTGAAAAATATTAGAATCATACTACATATTTAAAAAAAATCATACCTCAAATTAATGGATTCGAACTAATCAAGCAATCTTTGAATTTACTAATGGGTCGTTAGCTGCGTTCTTAAAAATAACAGACCCTATAGTTTTTTTGGCGTTTGTATTTGGCTTGAGCTATGGATTAGAGTCTACTATTCTCCTTCGTTAGTGAATTGACTTGGTCTTCCAAGGATTTAAGCCGAGACTGAAGTAGAGGCACATCTTGGTAATACCTATCGATCCAAGATCGACATTCATTCTGATCTTCGGATGTATAAGGTACATTGTATTGGCATTGATAGTATTATGGTGGGGAATCTTCATTTGACCTATAAGGTTCTTTCTTGAGTTTGATTCCAGAGAAATCGGGATTGTCCTTTAGACACAATGGAAGATTTGTAACATAATGCGTAGGGTTTAATCGAACAAAGTCCATATGAATATGGATGCTCTTCGACCAAGAACCTTTCAATTTCAGAATCCGAATCCTCACTTACCACAATTGTGTTTTGGTTTTCACAGGGCTTGGGTTTATTTCAAACACATCGTGAAACCCAACGAGCGAGCCTTTACTCTTATAATTGATATCGACGTTGCCTTTACATTTTTTCCTTGTGTATTTTTTAATAGTCTTAACACAACCCTTAGGATCACGAATCAGGTAGAGTGTTGGGTTGGGTAGAATCAGGATAGGTCGAGGGCTCCAAATTAGAAATAGGATGCAGTGGCAGAGTGAGGAGGGAGAGAGATGGTAGGCTTCAGGTTTGTGATGACAGGGTTGTCAACTTGTCCCAACTCACTACTGCCAAAACCATTTCCGTGACAGAAAAGCATCCCAACAATCGTGTTTAATTTCCAGTACGATGTACAATAATCTTGATTAAACAATGGTGGAATAAACTAGAAATACATGCTTTTGCCTTTTAAACCTCTTTGCCATCTTGTAGAGACTTTGAAGGAGGAAATAGGGCATGTTCAGTGGGAAATCAATAAAACTCATAAGAAATCACAAGTGATACAAGAAAACCAACCATATCTCCCCTCATAGGTAATGAATTGTTTCACAATAGCTAACAAATCATTTTATCTAGGTTTTAAAGCTGAGACAGGCATGCCTGGAGTGCTTGTTGGTAAGTCTCCTTGAGGTGAACAACAATGACCAGTGAACCTCTTCAACCTTTGCGTTCTTGAACTACTTTTTCCCCACAGCTGGTAAAATGGTAGCTTGGCTTATGAAATCTTCATTTAACTCGAGTTGGATGTCTCCTATTTTTTCTCTGAAACTGTCGAATGTCAACTTGAATTCTTGAGCAACTCTTAGATAAAAACCCTCGAACTTCAACAAACACATGCTAACCGTTCCTTTCTAAGTCATCTACGACATTGTCAAATGATAACAAGATGCGGATCTTTGTCCAGACTCAATCACCTACAAGAGCCTGTGGCTAACAACGAGAATCAACGGATTGGAGGTAGGGTTTGATAGAAAAAAACGCAGAGCCATCGCCCCAAGTTTCCTCAATGCAATCTGAACAACTTTCGAAATGGTAGGCACAAGAGCGTTAATTACCATCTCGTGTGAGAGGTTGTGGGTCGAGGCCATGCAAAACTATAATACCACACTGTACTTGAAATGAAACCTTGGCATAATGGTACGAATAAGGATCAGAACAGTTTAAAATAATAGTATGCATGTCACGACTTCATCACAAAGACAATGTATCAAATAAACATTGAACCATTAAAATTTTTATAAATCAAAACCCCATTGACATTGATCCAAATACTAAATGAGTGAAGGTTTATACTCATGTAACAAGTCACGTTTAAGACCAAGGGGTTATAACATGGAAAAAAACCATGTTCATAGAGAAATACTACAATGCGACAATAGACCATATGAACATTAACCCTTTAATCAAAATGAAATCAAGTATGAATTCTAGTTGTGATTTTTCATGCTTATAGTCATGAAAAGTAAAATAAAAGCGAGGTATGTGAAGGCGACAAGTGACAGAGTGTCGTTTTAATGAGAAAGTTGTGATGAGTAGCAATTTAAAGACCATGTGCTGAGCAACTGGCAAAATAGAGATTATATTATTCGCCAACAATGGCGACCTGGCGGTAGAAGCAATTATCTGCAAGCAGATGAGTCAGTTAGGATAATGGAAAAAATTCAAATGAAAACAACTAAGAAGCTATCTGAACATCATTATTAATTATAAAACATTCCAGTTTCAGATTACCGTTATTTTAAAAGATGAAAACTGATGACAATCTTGACAAAAAAAGAATCACGATATTAAAATTGAAATCTTCAATACTTTAGCGGGGCCACTCATATGATCATAGCCTCGACAGGATGCCATTTAGCCCACTCACGATATCGTATCGCAAAAAAGTTCCTCCGAGCGAAGGATTTAAGGTCAAAAGATTCATAAATTTTTTCATATACGACATTTAGCCACATTTGCCCGTGAACTGTTAAATTACTGGCGAATTTATCTTGGTGTCATGCGTGCATTTACTTGCGCCAACGGACACATTAGGTATCGCGGCGTGTTTACAAGCACTTCCCACGACTCTCTGAAGGTTTATTTAGCTTTAAAGATATTTAATAGAGCAGGGTGGCTGAAAATCTTGGTTTTTGGACATATCTTAATAAATTACAGACCTTGAAGAAACTTTTTAGTTGTCCTTCATTAAGATCAAGAAATAGTATGTTAATAAACCAAATTTCAAGAGCAGGGAGACATATCTGATTTGTTCTCTTAAGGAACAAGGACAACATAAAAAGAATTTTTATGGATGATCGTGAATAGCTTAAGTTATAGATTGAAATCAAGAAACTCTTTTGAAACAACAAGTTTTCTTTAACATGGTTGCAAACTTAAAAATATCATAATTGATGCTTAAAAAACCTTCCGTAGTCATTTTTAGAGGGGATATTTTTGTGTTCTCTTTGTTTGAACTAGTTCATGATGCAGGTATGTGTGTTTCAAAAGAAAGGCTGATAAGCATAAAAGGAAAATCAGAACAAACCAACAAAGAAAAGAAAACAACAAACAAAACAAAAATATTTACACAATGTACAAGGGGTGTCATTAGGCGAAGTACTTTTTGAAACTAGCCATTCAGGATAATTATTACGACTTTCCCTCTAAATTACATGTCCGAATGGGGCCCAATTTCTGACAATTAAAATATGAATCTATCCACAGTTTGAAATTTCGTGTGCTCTCCTTTTTCCTCATGCGGTTTGTCCCATTTTAGGACAAGGTCACCTACCCTCAAAATTTCATCGGTAATTGGAATCAAACTAATTTTTAACAATGAGTTGATGTTGATCCAATTTCCGTTTTGCTTGAGACCTCACTTCTTCTAATTTTAACAAAGCGTTAATTCGATTCTCCAAAGGGTGGCAGTCCTCTTCTTGTACGTGAGTGATAGTGAGAGAGGGAAGGAGGACATTTGGTGGAAGAATCACCTATCTTCCGTAAACGGGAAAGAAAGGTGAGTTACCAACAATAGTTTAGGAGTTACCCTATCAGCGGTGCATTTAATAATGCGTGCCAATTTTTGTGATTTTGAGAGACCATTCTCTTGATGATTTTGATCAGATTTTTTATTAGTCGATTATGCCACACCGTTTCCCTGGGGTTAATAATTTGCAGAGTACTTAATTGTGATTCATTTTTTCCATAGAAAAATCTATCAATAGGGTGGAGTAAAATTAAGATGCATTATCAAAGACTATAATAGAGGGTACACCAAACCTCGTGATCAGTTTTTGGATCACTACCTTCTCGTTTGCGTGAGTTAGAGGAATGGATTCTACCTATTTTGTGAAATAATCAGTGGTGGTGAGTATATACTTATGCTTCTTTGAGGATGACGGATTGATTAATCTGTGGTTGTTATGATATAATTATGCTTCTATGAGGATGGCGGATTGATTGGGCCTATAATATATAGACTCCACTGCTGAAAAGGGGAGTCTACTGAAACTGGTTGCAGAGGGAAGGCTGGTTTCTGTATCCGTCTGGATGCTTTTTGACAAATTACACACTTGTGACACAAAGTATGAGAGTCTTTAAAAAGGGTAGGCCAGTAATAACCTTCTCTTAATACTTTATGGGCAGTGGTATCTCCACCAAAATGCCCACCAGCTTCTCCAACATGCAATTCCAATAAGACCTTTTATGCTTCATCTTTCTCAAGACAACGCATTAGTACTCCATCAAAATTTTGATGAAACAGAATACCATTAATCAGCTAAAAAGAAGCAGATTTTAATCTTAGTTCTCTTCTTTTTATGGGATCCAGGTGACGGGGAACTGATCCATGTTCAAGACAAAATTTTATATCATCATACCAAGGACTAACAGGGTTTTGTGCACATCAGATTAGATTTTGATAGTGTTGTCCTGGATTTGACATATCATTTTCCTCTTGTTGTCCTGCAGCTGAGTCAACGACTAACTTGCATAACTCTTGGCCTCTTATTTGTGCTGGGGTGATTTCTATGTCATACTCTTGCAAGGATGTGACCCAGTTTGCCCTTTTTTCGCCTAGTTCCTTCTGTACTAACATATTTCTGACAGTCGGGTAAGGGACAATGATTTTCGTCCTTGATTTCAAAAGATAAGATCGGAAGTGCTTTACTTCTTTGAAAACAGCATAGGCTTGTTGATCTACTGGTGGGTAATTAAGTTTTTCCCCTTTGAAGGCTGAGCTCATAAAGGCGATTGGGACTTCGTTGTTTTCAACATTCTTTTGAGTTAGGACAACGGTGTATGAACGGTCAGAAGCAAACGTGTAGAGGGTGAAGTCTTGCGAAAAGTGGGGGCTCATTAGAGAAGGAGCGTCTATTATGGCCTTTTTTATTGAATTAAAAGCCTAGATTTCTAAAGGTCCCAAATGGTATTGTACGTCCTTTTTTATTAGGTTTTGTAATGGTCTCACCATTTCTGAAAAGTTGGGGATGAATCTCCTAACAAAGTTTATCTGACCTAAGAAAGATTGCATAGATTTTTTGGACGAGGGAGGGGGAAGTTTCGAAATGACTTGAGTTCTTTCAGGGTCGATAATCATCCCTTCACTTGATACAATAAATCCTAAGAGTTTACCTTGTTCTACTGCGAAGATATATTTTTTAGGATTCAAAGAAATGTCGTACTTACGACATCGCTGTAGAACGGATCTTAAATGAGCTAGATGATCTTCTTTGTTTTTCGAGAAGATAGTAACATCATCCAGGTAAACTACGACAAATTGATTGATTAAGCCTCAGAAAACAATGTTCATTGCTCTCTGAAAAGTGGCACCGGCATTTATGAGTCCAAAGGGCATCTTCCTATAAGCGTAGGTGCCCCACGGAGTGCAGAAGGTGGTTTTGAGTTGGTTTGGAGGGGACATCGGGGCTTGGTTATACCCTAAAAAACCGTCCAACACGGATAATATTTCAAAACCAGATACCTGTTGAAGGATCTGTTCCATGGGAGGGACAGGGTAGTTGTCTTTATCAGATGCTCGATTAAGATTTCGAAAATCGACACATAGTCGGATTTCACCACTCTTCTTCTGGACAGGGACAGGATTAGAGACCCATTGTGTGTGCCTAACTGGGAAGATTATCTTAGCGTTCAGGAGTTTGTTTAATTCCTTCTTGACAGTTGGTTCGAGTTTTGGGTGCATTTTCCTTAACTTTTGTTGAAAAGGTTAGGTTTGGGGTTTCATAGGAATAACGTGTTGTATGATGTTAGGATCAAAGGTTTTTAGGTCGTCGTACGTCCAAGCAAAAACATCTTTGAATTCATTAAACAATTTAATAAACACTGCTTTTTCTTGTTCAGAACACCCCACCCCTAAATTAATGCACCGTGGCTTGTCTTTAGTTCCCAAGTTTACTTTTTCGTGCGTCAAAGAGGAACTATTCATTTTACAGTTCACTGATTTTTTGAACTTGTCATGAAGATCATAAAATATTTCTAATCTAACTATAGATTTCAGGATAGAATTTACCATGTCTGATGAATATTCTGGAGATCTTGGATCAGGTATTACCATAAAGTCACGAAGACTTTTGTCATGAGTACCTTCGTCGATCACCGCACCTTGGAAAGTTTCTTCCATATGCAAGAAACTTATAATCTGTTGATCGTCATCGAAGACTCTCCAATTCGTGATGTTGTCTGGGATGAACGGTCTGAACAACAGTTCGACAGAGAATGCATTCGGAGATAATCCTTCTGTAGGGAAAAGTTTCGAAGCTACGTTAGCTAACAAATCAGCTTCCGAATGATTCAATCTAGGAATAGAATTTATGTTAAATGCAACAAACTTATTCATCAAATTCCATACCTTAGATTGGTATCTTTTAAGGTGCGGAGATAAACAGTGGATAGAATTTTTTACCTGTCTAACCATGATTTCCGAATCACCAAAGACAGTTAAATTTTGAACGTTCATATCTAATGCTTTTCTTAGGCCTTGCAATAGTGCCTCATATTCTACTGTGTTGTTTGTACATTCGAATTCTAACCTACAAGCAATCAGGGTCTTGTTACCTGCTGGATCGATGATCACGCAGCCTGAACCATCTCCTTCCTTGGATTTTGACCCATCAAAGTTAAGAGACCATATTTGATTGTTGTGGGTTAGTGATAGTGGAAGTTTCGGCCATGAAATTGCCGAAAAAAGTATCCATCCCCTGTATTTCGGATGAATCGACAGAAGGAGTGAATGGTTCATTAGGATCATTTAAATCTGTCACCGTGAACTTTAGGTAATGTTCACGATTTACCTTGATTATTTTGGGCTGTCCATTCTCGGGTAGCCACAAGTGAGAGCAATCTGTCGCAAAATAGCCGTGTAGCTGTTCTGACCAGTCTCTGCTTAAAAACAAACGATAAACTTCTGGGATATCTGCAACAATAATGTCAATCACTTGATGAACTTTAGGGTTAGACGACAATCTTATAAGCACATTTCTAAATTCGCCTATAACTTTAACATTAGTTCGATCAAGCTGGATGATCTTCAAGGTGGATGGTTGAACTTCGACATTAATCTTTTGAAAAACAGACCAAGGCATTATGTTAGATGACGCTCCTGAATCTACCATGCAGTTATGCACATTCCTATTGAAAATTTCAAAAGTTAACAAAAATGGAGGGACATTTTTGCGAGTAGTAATAGTGGAAGCTTGTTGCTTTTTACTCGCGGCCTCTAGAAATGATTTATCTACATTTGTTACATTATTTACAGGAAGGTCTCTTTTCTCGTGAGGATCAAAAGTAGTTTTGGCGGAGGCCTTCTGAGGAACTTTGGGGTTGTTCTGAACACCTTTGTTACTGCTTGGATTTCCATTTTTGTTGTTCTCTGCAATATTTTGCAGCATTTTTTGCAGAAGAAAAGGGAATTTTAATAATTCATAAACATAAATATTAGCCCTAAGTTTTTTTAGATCTTCAACCAAATCATAATCCAAGCTTGGGTTTACTGAATTCTGTTTAGTCTCAATTGATTTAGACTATTTTGGAGGCAAAGTCATAGTGATTTCAGAAGAAGGCTTGTTTGATGTCTTACTCCTAGTATTGTAAGGATGCACTGTTTCGAAATTAGCTTGAAAAATATTATCCGAAAAATGTCAAAAAATGTTCGGAGAGGATTCATCTTCTTCTACTGTCTCTTGTTTAGCTACTTCCTCAAGGATCTCAAGAGGCATCAAGCTATCATGTTCTTCTAGAATCGTTTGAATAGCAAATTGCAGACTTTCTAGATTTAGGCCTTCAGTATTTGAATTAGGTCGGTTGGTGAGAAAAGGCTTCCTAAAAGGGGGTTTGTAAGGCCCTTTGCTCGAAGAAGCTTCTTCAACCATCCTTTTCAAATATATAACTTGATTGTACAGTTTTTGAACGATTTTCTGTAAGTTTTCTAAATCTGAGCTTTCAGGTTGGGCTTTGTTTTGGGAAGGTCTAGGGAGGATTTCAATTTTCTTTTTGGAAGATGAACTAGTCTCTGTTTCATTGCTAGTAGTTTCTTTTAAGATGAGGATGTCTTTCTTGATCTGACTGGCCTCTTTGAAGGCTTTTAACAACGTGGCTTTCTTGGACCTCTTTACCCAAATGGCTATGCTTTGATGTAAGGCTTTCGTATAATATTCTATAATAATATTCTCAGCAAGCATCAAATCCATAGGGATTCGGTTCTTTAGTGTCAAGAACCTTTGATTAAAGTCTTTGATCTTCTCTTTGGGGTTCATTCTTAAACTAGAAAGGTCCATGACTAGAACTTCAGGAGACTTGTCGTCTCTGAACTTCTCAAGAAAACAGGATTCAAACTTCTCCCATGACACAATGGTGTGGGGTTGTTGGGCGAAGTACCAAGTAGAGGCATTGCCCTCAAAGGTGTAAGGAAACAATCTGCAGACTACATCTTCATTCTCGACACTACGGAGTCTAATGGCTAACATAAACTTTTTGATGTGATCTTCGGCAATCTGTTTGGAGTCTGGGTCAAATTTAGGGAGCCATTTCTCCGGGTGTTTGGGTAAGGGATGTTGAGGCCCAGGTATGGCCACTGCATCTTGGTCGAGCCAGGGTCTAGCGGGATTATTCTGGTTGGACATAGGTGTTGGTGGTGTTGAAGGCTAGGATGAGGAACTGCCTTCGTCAGAGGATTCGTCTCCAGAAGAAGAAGGAGATGAAGGAGGTGGTGATGGTGGTATACCAGATACTCCTGTTGCAGGAGTGAGGATTGGATATGTAGGGTTTAAAGTAAGGTCAGTGCCTCCAAGTTGTTCTCTGATATCAGAGAAGTCTAATGGTTGGTCCAAAGGTCAGTTTGGTTGTCTTAAATCGGCGAAGTCACTGTGTGTTCTTATGAGAGATTGGCGAACAATATCTTGTATGTCACCACCCGTAGGATTTGGAGTTATTGGTTCAACTGTGATCCATAGATCGTCGTTTGATGTGGTTGTTGTTTGAGGGACAATTTTTTCACTTGAATGACTTCTAATCACTATAGGTGAGCGAGTAGGTGGTGGAGGAGTCTTACGACCACCTCGTGCCATTAGTAATTTTCAGACCCTCCTTCTAGCGCCATTTGTTGACGGGCGAAATTGACCGCTCGTCAACTAGAGGAGTGAATCCGGTCCGAGGTTGTCTACTTAACCCAAGTCGTTTGGATTAATCCACTCCAACGGGTTTAGCGGCTCCGTTGGCTGATATAAGTCCTAAGAAAGTGAAAAACAAAGCTAAAGAAGATAACTTAATGAAAAACACTCGCTGAAAACTATATACAAATCTAAAATATACTTATAGTTTGCTAACTAATATTTATAAAATAGCTCTACTTATTATATGTACAATATATCCAAATGATTATATCTCTAATATGTGCATAACATTTACATAATGCAAATTTTAATCTAAATCTGCGAAAATCGAATATGGATTGGTTTATTTAACAACAGCAAAAACAATCATTCAATCTTTTTGATTTATTTTTTATAATGTTTATAAACAAGAAAAGAAATAACAAACTGTCTAATTGAAAACAGAGATGAACAGTAAAAAAAAATTAGATTACAGGAAATTTCTATATTAATTAAACTAATAAAATAAAACTAGCAAACTAACCTGTAAACGCATCTCCTATTCCTCCTGTGTATAGAATCCAATCTCGTTGTCTGATGAGGCAAACCCGCAATTGATATTACAAACGCTTCTTGTAAACGCAAAGCAGTAATGATTGAATCCGAATGACAGAACATATAAGAGATGTAGTAACAACAATTTTATAATTTCACAAATGGCCACATTGAGATAAATCCTGCTGTGAAAATTTGTGTATAAATGTTCAATGAATAAAGAAGATGAATCTTCTAATCTTAAATTTGAACAAAATAATTACTGTATGTTATATATGGGACATAAAACATGGATATCATATAAATTTCATCATACCAATCTGCAATAAACCATGATATCTAAAGTAGTCACAATCTAATTACAAATTGAAATGATCATAACTTGAATAAAAAAATGATATATAGAAGCTAAAGTTGTGCAAATATCATCTCCTATTCAAGTTTGTCAAACATAAATCCATAGTTTTTTGCGCCCAGGCAGAGATGATGTCAAGTTTACAAAACAACATACTTATATAGGTTACAGGAAAAAAACGTTTCCTGTTGATAACATCCAATTTGTTCCAAAAAATGTGGGGGGTGCAACCTCCCAGATTCTACTTGATACCAAAAACTAACAGCCTATTCTATTTAAAAACATAAAGATAGTATGCTGAGAGATGCCAACAGTGCTTCAAATCTCCTTAGAAATCATAGGTTCCTGAAAAAAAAAATAAGAATAAAAGATTTCAGATGTATTTTCAGTTATCAAAACAAATAATTCGAATTTTTCTAACTAGCTACAGAATCTCATGATTCTGTAGCTAGTTATAATTATAACTAGAATCATATTTTATTGAATGAATCAAAACAAACTAAAGGTAATATGTGCAAACAAATCATGTATCCTAATTTGAAAAAGACACAATCATACTAAACTTATTTAAAAAAAAAAGCATACCTCAAATTAAGGGATTCAAACTAATCAAGCAATCTTTGAATTTACTATTGCAGTCGTTGCTTCCATGTTATTAAAAACAACAGGCCCTGTGGTGTTTTGACGTTTTTCTTTAGTTTGAGCTACAGATTGGATTCTTCTATTCTCCTTCGTTAGTGAATTCACTTGGTCTTCCAAGGATTTAAGCCGAGACTGAAGTAGAGGCACATCTTGGTAATACCTATCGATCCAGGATCAACATTCATTACAGTGCGGATGTATAGGCTATGTATTGGCATTGATAGTATTAACAGGTAGGGAATATTCCATTTGACCTGTAGGTTCCTTACTGAGTTTGATTCCAGGGAAATCGGGATTGTCCTTTAGACATGGTGGAAGATTTTTAACATAATCGTAGGGTTTATCAGAGAAAAGTCCATATGAATATGGATACTCCTCAGCCAGGAATATTTCAATTTCTGAATCGGAATCCTCACTTACCACAATTGTGTTTTGTTCTACACAGGGCTTGGGTTTATCTCGAACACATCATGAAACCCAACGAGCGGCCCTTTTACTCTTATAATTGATATCGACGTTGCCTTTACATTTTTTCCTTGTGGATTTTTTAATAGTCTTAACACAACCCTTAGGATACGAATCTGGTAGAGTGTCGGGTTGGGTAGAATCAGGATAGGTCGAGGGCTCCAAATTAGAAATAGGATTATAGGGAAAGAGCGAAGGAGGAGAGATGGTAGGCTTCACGAGGGTTTCTGTGATGACAGGCTTGTCAACCTGTCCCAACTCACTACTACCAAAACCATTTCGTAACAGAAAAGCATCCCAACAATCATTGTTTAATTTCAACTGATGTACAATAATAATCTTTATTAAACAATGGTGGAACAAACTAGAATCAGAATTTTTCCTTTTAAACCGCTTTGCCATCTTGTAGAGACTTCGAAGGAGGAAATAGGGCATGTTCAAGGGGAAATCGATAAAACTCATAAGCAATCGCAAGTGATACAAGAAAACCAACCCATATCTCCCCTCATAGGTAACAAACTATTTCACAATAGCTAACAGATCATGCCATCTAGGTTTTAAAGCTGAGACAGGCATACCTCAGTCGCAGCTGGTAATTCTCCTTGAGGTGAACAACAATGACCAGGGAACCTCTTCAACCTTTGAGTTTTTGAACCATTTTTGTCCCACAGCTGGTAGATCGGTAGCTTAGCTTATGAAATATTCATTTAACTCGAGCTATATGTCTCCTATCTTTGCTCTGCAACCATCGAATGTCAACGTGAATTCTTGAGCAACTCTTAGATTAAAACCCTCGAACTTTCCAACAAACAAACGCCAGTCGTTCCTTTCTAAGTCATCTCAAGCATTGTCAAATGATAACAATGTATGGATGTTGTTGGGCTCAATCCTCACCACAGGAGCCATGGATAATAGCAGGGAATCAACACGGGATTCAAAGGTAGGGTTTGATAGAAAAAACACAGAGCCATCACCCCGAGTTTCCTCAATGCAATGCAAAGACAACTCGAAATGGGAGGCAGGAGCGTTAATTACCATGCGTGTGAGAGAGGTTGTGTAGATCGAGGCCATGCAAAACTACAATACCACGTTGTACTTGAAATGACACCTTGGCATAATGGTACGAATAAGGATCAGAACAGTTTAAAATAATAGTATGCATATCCACGCCTTGATCACAAAGAATAATGTATCAAATAAACATTGAACCATTAAAATTTTTATAAATCAAAACCCCATTGACATTAGTCAAATACTAAATGAGTGAAGGTTTTATACTCA
>SNQJ01S0021912.1:104177-126786 GCA_010110895.2 Picea sitchensis
AATAATCTTTATTAAACAATGGTGGAACAAACTAGAATCAGAATTTTTCCTTTTAAACCGCTTTGCCATCTTGTAGAGACTTCGAAGGAGGAAATAGGGCATGTTCAAGGGGAAATCGATAAAACTCATAAGCAATCGCAAGTGATACAAGAAAACCAACCCATATCTCCCCTCACAGGTAACGAACTGTTCACAATAGCTAACAGATCATGCCATCTAGGTTTTAAAGCTGAGACAGGCATACCTCAGTCGCAGCTGGTAATTCTCCTTGAGGTGAACAACAATGACCAGGGAACCTCTTCAACCTTTGAGTTTTTGAACCATTTTTGTCCCACAGCTGGTAGACCGGTAGCTTAGCTTATGAAATATTCATTTAACTCGAGCTAGATGTCTCCTATATTTGCTCTGCAACCATCGAATGTCAACGTGAATTGTTGAGCAACTCTTAGATTAAAACCCTCGAACTTTCCAACAAACAAACGCCAGTCGTTCCTTTCTAAGTCATCTCAAGCATTGTCAAATGATAACAATGTATGGATGTTGTTGGGATCAATCCTCACCACAGGAGCCATGGATAATAGTAGGGAATCAACACGGGATTCAGAGGTAGGGTTTGATATAAAAAACACAGAGCCATCACCCCGAGTTTCCTCAATGCAATGCAAAGACAACTCGAAATGGGAGGCAGGAGCGTTAATTACCATGCGTGTGAGAGAGGTTGTGTAGATCGAGGCCATGCAAAACTACAATACCACGTTGTACTTGAAATGAAACCTTGGCATAATGGTACGAATAAGGATCAGAACAGTTTAAAATAATAGTATGCATATCCACGACTTGATCACAAAGAATAATGTATCAAATAAACATTGAACCATTAAAATTTTTATAAATCAAAACCCCATTGACATTAGTCAAATACTAAATGAGTGAAGGTTTTATACTCATGTAACCAAGGCATGTTTAAGACCAAGGGGTTATAACAAGTAAAACAACCATGTTCATAGAGGAATACGACAATTTGACGATAGACCATATGAACATTAACCCTTTAATCAAAAAAATGAAATCAAGTATGAATTACAGCTGTGAGTTTTCATGCTTACAGTCATGAAAACTTAAATCGAAAAGCAGGTATGTAGAGAGAGACAAGTGACAAGTGTCATTTAATGAGAAAGGTTGTGATGAGTAACGAGAATTTAAATACCCTATGTAGGCAACTTGTAAAAATAGAGATTATATTATTGCTGCCAACACCACCTTGGTCACAAAATTGGTAGGCTCGTCCTCCACATTGTGCTAAAGTTGTGAGGCTTGTTAACTTGTCTCATTTTTTCCAACCTTTTTCCTTGAGACAAAGTTCTGTGGCTAGTTAGTTATTTTCATCTTTCTAAGTTATTGTTATTTTTCCCACACCTTGCATGTGAGTGGCGTTGCCACCCTTACAAAATTGTGTTGGACAGTAGTTAAGATTTCAATTTTTGCAAGTAATTAAAACTTCACCCTGCCATTTGCCCCATATTCCCTCTCCTTGCCACTTTGTGGACCTTGGGTGACAATAAAGGGAAAAGGATCATGTGGCTAGTCTAATTAAGCACTCAGTTTCATTATTGTTTAACCATTAAAAAGAGGTGACTTGAGGAGGCTAGAAGGGGTTGTAGCCGAGGACGGTTTCATGGTACTAAGTTTCCACCTTGTTGAGTGCCTAAAACCTTGGATTTGACCTATGGAGCTAGGGTTGAACCTTGGTGTTCTCTTTTTGAGCACCCAAAACTTCCTCTTGGTTAGGGGATAAGGAACTTGGGGTAGTCACATAGTTTAGGATTCTTACAATTCACACCTAATTACCCTAAGCTAAAGAGAGACCTTGAAATTTATTAAAAGAAACCTACTCACATTTCAAAACATTTAAATTCCAAGTCTTGAAATTTCCCTTTCATGTAATTTATTTTCAAGCATTTACATTTCGTTATTTTTCAACAAGTTCTTTACATGTGAATATTTAATTGCCAAAGCATTCTTTATTCTTTAAGAAATAATTTTCTTAAGTGTAAATTTATTTTTTTAAATCATTGTGTATATATTCCATATTTTGTTTCAAGTTGTAGAAGCATATTTTATTGTGCATATATCAATAAGTGAAATTTGGTAATCTTTAGGCACTAGTCTTTGTTATTTTGTAAAGAAAGGTTTTTCCTGTCATTAAAAGAATTACATTTTTCATTGTTTCTTGTCATTGGGTTGGGTCTCCTTAATCCATAAATTAATTAACTCTTATAACTAAAATAAATCTTTCACATATTTTAATAGGGTCTACCCCCCTTCGTTTCCCTAGGAGTGAGCCTAGACGGAATGAGTCTAGATTGAGGTGACAGTCAGTCTAGACTCAGGTTTGTGCCTCCAAGGATGCACCATGTGGGTTGGAGACTTCTCCATGTTTGTAGGTGTGTATTAGGAGGCAACATCTTTGGCGCCTTTGTTGGGGATAAGTCTCTTATCTTTGGTTAATTGACAATTTTAATTAATTCTTTAAAGACTAAGTAATAAACTTATTCCTTAATTTATCACAACTTAAAATTTGTTATTATATATTTCTTAATCACCAAGTGGTGACTCCATTTACCCATTCTCTGAGGTATCCTACTATGAGAAACCCTCAAGGGTTGGTTGATTCCCTTCCTGAACCTGAAAGGGTGTATATGAAGAGAACAAACATAGTAGCTCCTTGTAGGCTCCTTGAAAGTCTTGGAGAAGAAGCAATCTCTGATATGCATCTATTATTTGTACCTAATAATCCTACATCACCTATGGGTGACCCATATAAGCCATGTGAGTTGACCAATATTCAAGGTTATCCTCATCCTCTTCCTAACAAATCTATTGATAAATCACCTTATTTTCAAGGAAACAATGCTATTAGTGCCAAGACTCACGTCAAAAACTTCAACTTGTGCATCAATAGATGGTGTAATGCTCACAATTATGAAGATGTTAAGATGAATCTTTTTGTCTTATCTTTGGAAGAAGATGTCACAAACTGGTTCGTGGAACAAGATGATGAAAAATTTAACACCTTAATGGAAATACATGATGCCTTCATGGATAGATGGGGTGACAAGAAGGAAAATCGTCATTTATTGGTTGCTCTAAACTCTAGTCAAAAGAAGGAAAATGAAACAATGGACGAATTCAATAAGAGATTTAATGACCTGGTTAAAATCCTCTCTCAAACTATTAAGCCTCCTGATGTGTATATCTTAATTCATTATATGGAATCCTTTGAGGGTGAAATCAGATATCAGTTAAGGGATACAGAGCCAACAAGTCTAAAATATGCACAAAAGTATGCTAATAAAATAGATAAAAATATGCAAGATGATAGGAAGACAAATCTACCTTGTTTCTCAAGGGGAACTTCTTCCAAGCCCAATGAGGAGAAGAGAAAGAAAGTGGAAAATCAAGAATATTCTAATGATGACATAAAGGAGCTCACCCAATTAATTAAGAATATGAATATTGACCATGATAATCAAATGGTAGTTGTATAAAATAGGTCGATAGCCATGGAAATGGATCAAGTTAATAAATCCCATCATAAGACAAATAATAAGTGGAAAAATAGACCTCCACCTCAATAGAAAAGGCCCCCAAATCATTTTGAGTCTACTAACTTGGTTGACCACCAAGTTATCCCATATTGTAGGCCTTGTGGGGAATTTCATGAAGAATCAACTTGCAAAGTCTTTATTCAAATTTGTGTTGAAGAAGAGTCCTCTAAATCAGAAAATGAGTAGGTTAGCATGTGTGGTCAGAAATATAATGTGGGCATGAATGAATGGATGAAATTAAGAGAGCATGGTAGGGATGTAAATTGCATGAATGAATTTGCGGACAAAAGAATAGAAAAATTTGGTCCTAAGCCTACTCCCAAGCAAGTATAAGAAATGGTTGGATATAGAGGCTTCACTTATAAAAGGAATGGAACCAAAAATCAAGATAAGCCACAAGCAAGTGTTCCTAAAGTACCTCCTCCCTCTCCTAAATCAATTGTTCCTACAAATAAAAAATTAAATATTGACTTAGGAGGATGGTTTAATAATGCAAAAATGTTGGTCCCTGTAGCAGAAATTATGAAGATTCCATCTCAAAAAGGGAAACTACTCAAAGCTATAGAAGATCCTCCTCATAGTAATATCGAAAAGCCACAAGTTGTAGCTTACTAGGATGCACCTGTGATTTTGCAAAAATGGGATAGGGGAAACAAAAAGAATCAACTATTGTTTTTCTTTCTCTACTTGTGAATAACCATCTCCTTCACAATTGCGTGCTTGATTTTGGAGCAAGTTCCAATGTTATGACAAAGACAGTAATGGAACATTTAAATTTAAGGATTTCAAGGCCTTACCATAACATTTGCACCATGGATAGTAAAATGATTAAGGTGCATGGTTTGATACAAATATTACAAGTGCATTTGGCTTCCTTCCCTGATATTCTAATAGAAATGGACATAGTGGTGTTTGATGTACCGGATTCTTGGGGTATGTTGCTCTCAAGAAAAACAACTACATATTTGGGGGGGTAATATACAAATGGATTTAACTTATGCCACCATTCCCACTCTAGATGGAGCCATGCTTAGATTAAATAGAAAATTGGAAAGGAGGTATCATGTAGAAGACCCAAGGAATCCTAGGAATGAATTAAATTATAAATAAGATGACTTTGGAAATCATGTCATCTTGTCTAACTCTTTAGAGCCCATAGAAGAAGAAGCTAAAGATGAAAGAAATAATGAAGTATGGGACATGCATTTTGATGGTTCATTTTCTAGATCTGGGAAGGGATTTGGCATAGTCATTGAATCTCCTTCTGGTTAGGAATTTAAGTTTACATATAGATTGGAGTTTGATTCTACTAATAATGTAGTTGAATATGAGGATTTTTTCTTGGTTTAGAACTTTGCAAGTATATGGGTGTCAAATGCTTGAACATAAAAGGGGATTCAAATTTGGTCATCCTACAACTTACGAATAAATTTGCATGCAAATATGAAAGGGTAAGAATATATAGGAATGCAATATGGGACACCATGGAAAATTTTGATGCCTTATGCCTTATTGTTGTTCCTAGAGAGAAGAATTTTAAAGCAGATGTGCTTATTGTGGCTTCTTCTACTCTTCAACTCTCCCAAGACTTAATTAAAGGAAACATTAAAGTAGAAGTCATATTTAGGGCTTCAGCTCCAGATAATGTGGATCATTGGAAAATCTTTGATGATGATAACCAAGTCATTAAGTTCTTAAAAAACATACAAGAATTTTTTGATTTCCGCATTAGTGAAAAAGAAGAGGGATGCAATTATGCAGAAGATGATCAAAAAATTAACCCCGACCCTAAAATCCTTGTTGCACTAGAACAATTATTTGACAGGAAAAATGGTCACAAACCAAAGGAGAAATGGATGTAAAACTATGTGATCATATCGAAGTCAACATTGGGACTAATGAAGAACCTATAATGGTGAAAATTGGTAAAAGGACACCTAAAGAGGAAAGGGAAGAAATAATAAAACTACTAAGAGAATACAAGGATGTTTTGGCTTTCACTTATGATGAGCTTAAGGTCTATAGGGAGGATGTAATTCAACATATCATTCCTTTGAAGGAAGAAGCTAAGCCATTTAGACAAAAGTTGAGACAAATTAATCCCAAGCTAGCTCCTTTGGTCCAAAAGGAGTTGTAGAAAATCCTAGCAGCCAGAATAATAGCCCAAACAAGACATTCTTCCTGGTGTTCAAATTTGGTTGTGGCTAGGAAAAATAATGGTTCAATAAGGTTATGTGTAGATATCAGAAACTTGAAAATTTTGTGTACAAAGGATAAGTATCCTCTCCCCAAAGTGGAAACATTATTACAAATGGTAGTGAGTTCTGGAATGATTTCAATGCTTGATGGGTTTTCTAGTTACAATCAAATCAGGGTCAAAGAAGAGGATATGCATAAAACTACATTCACTACTCCATGGGGTACCTTTCAATATATAAGAATTCCTTTTGGTTTGTCTAATGTTGAAGCTACCTTTCAAAGAGATATGGATTATGCCTTTAGAGGACTGATTGGGAAAATCATTGAAATTTATCAAGATGACTTGACAATGCTTTCAAAGGATGGGAAGAGTCACATTAGTCATTTAAAACAAGTTTTCGAAAGATGCATGGAATTTGAAATTTCTTTAAATTTAGCTCAGTCAGTTTTTGGGGTAACAGAAGGAAAAATTTTGGGCCACCTAATTTCCAAACATGGGGTTAAGATGGATCTAGAAAGAAATGAAGCAATTAAAAAGGTCCATTTGCCTATATCAAATAAATCTCTCTAATACTTCTTGGGCCAAACCAATTTTATTCACAAATTCATTCCTAATTATGCAGAAATAGCTAAGCCAATCTATAAGTTGCTTAAGAAAGATGTCAAATCTGAATGGAATGATCAAAGTAGAAAGCCTTCAAAGAAATCAAAACTGTCATATTTGAAGCTCATGTCCTAGTAAGTCTGGATTATTCCAAGGACTTTCATGTTTTCTCCTTTGCCTATGAAGATACCATTGATGGTGTTTTGCTTCAGAAAAATAACCAAGACCAAGAACAACCCATTGCTTACATGAGTAGAGCCTTGCAAAATGAAGAATTAAAATACCCCATGGTTGAATAACAAGCATATGATTTGGTAAAGTCCCTAAAACATTTTAGAGTATTCATTGGGTACTCCAAAGTAATTGGGCATGTTCCTAATTCACCAGTTAAGGATGCATTATCTCAGTCAGAAGGATTAGGTACAAGAGTTTAAAGTTGGATTGCTAAAATTCAAGAATATGACTTAGAAATCAAGCCTATAAAATTAATCAAGGCAAGCTTTAGCTAAAATGTTGTCTGAAAGTAATGAAAGGGATTTGGGTATGGTTTTCCAAAATGATAATTTAGAATGTTCCCTAAACATCCTAAGGCTTGAACATGTTGAATGGTATGCGTATATAATTTTCTAACTTAAGAACCTTACATGCCCAATCCACCTTGTGGGTCATAAGAAAAGGTCCTTGAGATTAAAAGCATCCAAGTATTTCATCGCTAAAGATGGACTAGGATGGAGAAATCCTGATGTAATAATCCTTAGATGTGTTGATGAAGTCGAAGACAAGAAACTGGTGGATGAATTTCATGTTGGATTTTGTGGTGGCCATTGTGTTACTAGAACACCAACTCATAAAATCCTTAGAGTTGGATATTATTGGCCCACCATTTTTTCAGATGTCCATAAACGTGTAAGAAAGTGTGAGCCTTGTCATCTTTTCACTGGAAATTAAAAGTTAGTTGCCCTCCCTTTACAACCAGTAGTGGTTGAAGCTCCTTTTCAGCAGTGGGGTTTGGCCTTCATAGGAAAATTTAAAGATAATTCAAGTAATGGTTATTCATGGATCTTAACAACTACAGATTACTTCACTAAATGGATTGAATCCATCCCTATTAAATAGCCAATTGAAAAGCTAGTTATGGATTTTGTTGAAGACATGATAATAACTAGATTAGGTGTGCCTTCAAAAATAGTGACAGATAATGCTAAAGCCTTTTGCTCAGCAGAAATGTCCTCTTTCTGTTTCAAATATGGCATTATATTATCCCATTCATCATATTATTATCCTCAAGGAAATGGTCAAGTAGAGTCTATTAATAAAAATCTAATGACCGTAATTAAGAAAATTGTTGGGGAAAACAAGAAGTCATGGGATAGTCAAATTAAATATGAATAAAGGGCAGATAGAATAAAAAAAAAAGGATTCAATAGGGAAAAGTCCATTTGAGTTAGTATATGGTTTGGATGTTAAATTGCCAATACACCTCAAGCTTCCATAATATGGTTTACTTTAGGATTTCACTTCAGAAAAAAATGTGGTTCAAAACATGATTAATCAGATAATTGAGTTGGATGAAAACATAAGAAAGGATCATAATCAAAGTTATAAAAATAAGGAAAATATTAAAAGGGAATTTGATAAACCAGTGAGACATGGGGATTTAAGAATCAACGATACAGTGTTGTTATGGGATAAATGCAAAGAAAAACCAAGAAAACATGGAAGGTTTGACAGCTTATGGTTGGGTCCATATATGATCCGGGAAATAGTAGGTTCTAATTATTTCTACCTCATCCACTTGGATGGTGAGCCCATGAATATCCCAAGGAATGGGAAAAAACTCAAGCTATTTTTCAAATGATGAGCCATTTGGTGTCTGTTATCACTATAACAATTTATGTGATAAATCCAATTTCCAAGACTTAGTGAGGTGCTAAACTAATGTGGAAGCATGATAAAATGGAAGACATGGCCAAATACAACAGGATGAGGTCAAAGCTAGCGGGAGTGAGGATTTGATGGGACCCAATGGGCCACAGATCTCAGGCACCATAGATCAACAGTCAGAGATCATATCGGGCAGAGAACTAGAGAAGAGGTTAATTCTTGAAAGCGGGCTGATAAGAATATCATGGTTTCGACTCGGGACCACATGGCGCCACCGAATGCATTTCGGGGCGAAAAGAAGTCTATCCCAAATCGCTTTGCCTCGTCCCTGAAATTGTTGAAAGACAAGAGCTACAAAGATTGTTTCGAAATGGATAGAGAAATTAAGTTGGGGGTTAAACCATTTACAGACGAATTCGATCAATTTCACGCATATCAGTTTTCAAGTCTCGGTTTCCATGATTTCAAGTAATTTTGTCTAGTCGTCTTCCAAGGTGAATTCTGGGCAAACAAGAGCACATTTTGAGAAACCGAAAGAGGTTTATACTCACCATGAGCCAAATAACAATAACCTCTCCCATATTTCTCATATTTGTTACATACTGATTGTTGAAATTACTAAGACAACTAAGAGGGGGGTGAATCAGTTGTTATTGTGCTTAAACAATTTTAACTCTATTAAATCATTCTTAATCTTTCTTCAAGTGATCATCAATATTATACAACATATGGAAAACATAAATAATGAGCATCAATCACACATAAGATAAACACAGAGACAGATTTTCACGAGGAAACCCATAAAGGGAGAAAACCTCTTCTTCTTCAAAATGAAAGGCAGACTTTTAAGTTCTGTACATCATCTATGTTTGAGCACCAACTCAAAGTGAGGCTACTACCTCTATTTTACAAGCTCCAACTTGTTGAGAGCACCAACTCTCTAGTTTCTGTAGCACCGACTAGAAGGAAGTACCAACTCCCTGAGTGTTCCAGCACCGACTGGATGGAAGCACCTACTTCCACTTATACAAGCACCAACTTGTTTGAGAGCACCAACTCTCTGGTTTCTCTAGCGCGGAGCTAGAAGGAAGCACCAACTCCTAAATATTCCAGGCACCAACTAGATTTATAAAAGCACCAACTTGTATACAAAAACTCTGTGTTTTCTAGAGCTCCACCACGCCACCCTATTTTATAGCCACAACAGATGGAAGCTACAACTCCCAATATTCGAACACCAACTCGAATATCGAGGGAGGACCATAGTCCTCCTAGCATAACCTACCTCCACGATTATAAAATAAAGTAATGATTGAATAACCAACAACCACCGGATAAGTGATTCTACCACTTCTTCTTTCTTACGTAAATCTGGTGCGCTTCTAAGCGTTGCGCGATTTCTTCTCTTCCTCACATGCGTTAGGGAGTTCTTCTCTACTTCAAGTTGTTTTGCAGTTCTACTCTTGCTTCTGTCTATTCCTCATCATATTTTATTCTTCTCTGAGTTTTATCTCACCTTTACTCTTGCTTCTGTCTATTCCTCATCTGTTACTCATCTCTGAGTTTTATCTCACACTGTGCATACCGTCGGTCTCACACTGCGCATACTGTAATTTTCCCTTTCTTACAGTTCAACTCATTTTTCATTCAGAACCACCAACCCTGCACAGTCACTGCGTGTTTATTTTATACTGTACAACCCCTTCAGTTACCCCTCAAACCCTAGAACAATGCTTCAACAACTGAAATGCCAACCTTCCAAGAACCATGATTCGGTTCTGCTAACTGAATCATAACTGATCAATTAATCGTGAAGAGCAACAGTAGCCCTTCGATCAGATTTCCAAGTATCCAACACCGTTGGATTACAAGCACAAGGTCTTGTGTTGATTTCTCCATTACACATTTCAACATTCTGACATTTAGGCATTCCTGTGGTGAAGAGTCTCGACACTCCAAGTCGCAATCCCCGAAATGGAGCCAGATCAACGGTCCACAAAACTTCATAATCTGATCCCTTCTTTTCTTAATCGAACGGCTGACGAGATTTCGGTGTTTTGCCTTTCGGGTTTTCGAGACTCACAATAGTCCCTCTTTTCATTCCGAAGTTCGAGACTTCGTGATGGTGGATTTTCTACTTTCTATGTAAAACCGCAAAATAGAAAGTTCTAGTGTGACGTAAACATGTTGACATCACACGTGGATTGACACGTGCCGAATTGTTGCCACATGTCACTCTGATTTGTGACTTACATGTGCCTGAAATGTTGAATAAGCTTGACACTTTTCATTGCTTGATTGTGCCATGTGTCCTTAGCTGACATGGTTTGTTTGTGTCTGTTTTAGGATTTTGAGGTTCGCTACTTCAAAGGTTAAAGTTCCTTTGATCTTTGATTTCCTGGTCTGCGAAACTCTGAAATGCAGTCTTTGTTGATGTGTATGTTTTGGGATTTCGGGGTTAACTACTTCAAAGGTTAAAGTTTCTTTGATCATTGATTTCTTGGTTGGAAAAACTCCGAAATGGAGTCTTTGACATGCTCTGATCTTTCACATTTCAGGATTTCATCATTCTTGTCGTGAGTGTCATTGACACCTCTAACTCCTGGTATCCGAAACTCCGATTTCCCGGTCTGTGAAACTCCGAAATGGAGTCTTTGACATGCTCTGATATTTCGCATTTCATTATTTCATCATTCTTTTCATGAGTGTCCTTGACACCTCCAACTCCCGGTATTCGAAACTCCGAAATGGAGATTAAGTCGTGGTTTCGCATTTCAGGATTTTATGCCATGAGTTGCTTCCTTGAGTCCTGGAGTTTACACTTCTGATCTTTCCATGTGATCATCGTTGCACTGCTAGTCTTGCCACTTTCTCTTGTTCGTCATTGTCAGGCTGAGCTTGCCATCAATGACAAACAAATACTCTGCCTTATGTCTGCCCGTAATAAATATGCCAACACTGATAGAATCGAGGACATCTTGAAACCTTATATTTTCGGATTCAAGATTTTCTTGTTGGAGACATCTTTTTCAAATGCAAATCTCGGATAGATAGGGAAAATTTTCACAAAACCGAGAGAGGTTTTTACTCAAGAAAATATTATATACAAAAACCTCCCCCATATTTTACACAGGTGTCACGGATTGGGAGATTCGAAGAAATAATTGAACCCTATTTTTTAGTTTTCATGATTTCTTGTTCAAGACATTTATTTGTAGCACGTGTTCCGACCAGTTAGAGATGAATTTGGAGAAACCGAGAGAGGTTTTTATTATAATCATATTATATACAAAAACAGTTCTCATATTTTACACATCTATTAATTTTTGATAATTACAGGTGCCATTATGAAGCCTATTTTTCTTGTAAACGGTTTCCAAATGAAACGTTTCTTTATTTGTAACCTGTTTGGAAACGAAAGGACTCTTTGTTTGTATAAATGTTAAGAGATACATATGTATCAGGGTGGGAAGAAGTGCAAGGGCACAAATTCTTGTTGTTTTGAACTCCATTGTAATTTTCTGGAGCTGGATTGAATACATATGTAGAAGCTTTGAAGTCTCTATGAAAATATTCTAATGTTGGTGATATGAGTTTTCTCTCCTCTCATTGTATGTATTTCCTTTGTTATTTTATTCCATATGCATTATCTTCTGTTTAAATTGGATAGTTAAAAGCTCAGAATTCATCTTGTGATGCTCTCGGCTTAGGCAATTTAAACTGTGTAATTTTCTTCCTAACTAATTCAGAATTCATTTCAGTAATGTTATGATGCAGTTACTTGTTTTCCCCTTCTTCTTACACTCGGCTAAATAAAAATTTACAATTGATATTCATTGCCTCATTTATCCTTTATCCTATGGAGAGTTCTACCATCCAGTCATTGTTTTCATTCACTTTCAGAATTTCGACTCCATAGCCCTAATTGTCCCTCCCCTTCTTGGCCAACAAATTTATAAAAACCCCCAAAACAAAACCAAATCTAGCCATTGATTTCCAAAGAAGATCAAGTGACACAAGAGATCCCTCTCTGAGCTGAGTAGGCTAGTACCTAGCAATAAAGTTGGTTGAAACAATTACCTCTGTCATTTTTCTATCAGTGGGACAAAATTTACAGAGTGCTAACATTCTGGCATCCCTGTCGGGGATGAAATTGAAAAATTTTCCCTGGGAAAGAACGGCATGGTTGAGTTCTAAGGTCTAAGAGAAACAGACACAGGCACATATTGGTTGTATTCCTGCTCTAGAGATTCCATACATCAAAAATCAGTTTGAAGGTGATTCCACTGGTAGAAGAATCCAGAAATTTAAATTTTCACTGGCGACTCCATTTTCAAGAATCTAGACTTCAAAATTTGTATGGCGACTCCATTGTCCAAAGAATCAGTAGCCTGAAGATTTTATTAATGACTCCACTACTTCAATATGTATTACAGATATGCAAGGTATGCTCCAATGAATCACTCTCATATTCCTGGATTTCCAAATCGTATTCCTCACATGGATTGGCAAAACTATTTTCCTAAATTCGAAGATGGTAAAGGAAATGATGTTGCCTTGCACTTGATTAGATTTCACATGCACATATGTAAGATGGGGGTTAGATTTCATGAGTATTGTTTGATGAAATTTTTTATGGCTACTCTAGAGGGGAAAGAAAGATTATGGTATGAAGGTTTAAAACCAGACAGCTTATACTCTCTTAAGGATTTCCACATAACATTCTTTAAGCATTATGGAGAATCTAATCCTTCATTCTTGGTGTTTGAAAATTGTTGTGAATTTTGTGAACATTTCATTAAGTACCTTGAAAATGTTTTTGGTGATGAAGAGTGTATGAATGATGAAATCATAGAATCCCTTTATGAATATTCACCCCAACAAAAAATAGCATCCCCACCTTTGGCTGAAGATGAAGCTGATCAAGAAGTTGTTGTTAAAAGTCATTTTCCTTCTCTTGAACTTGATGAAGATATTCAACAAGACTTCCAGCAAGACAAAGTGTTTCAAAGTTGTCTTTCTTCCCCTATTAATGATGTGGTTGTTCAAATTATAAGTGGCCTAGACATGGATGAGGGTTCTAAAACTACATCTATGGAAACTTCAAGCAGTGAACAAACAAATTACATAGAGTTTCAGGAAAGCAACAAAACAATGTATGCCACTTTTCAATCAGAAATACAGAAAGATAATGGATAGGCAGTTGTTTTATTTGATTCATTTGAACATCATGGTTTTGAAAATGCATCCATGGGAATTCTAGACTGTGAAATAGTTCATACTGTTAGCTTTTCACATTTACAAGAAGATTATGAACATAAACTTATTTCCATTCATTCATTTGAAATTCAAAATGACAGTCCTCAAGCAAATTTCCATAAGGTTAATAAAACCAAATCAGAATTGTTTGATGAACAAGAGGATATCCTTGATGCACATAATATGGCTGTCATATTTGAAGATGTTCAAGAATGTATGAATATTTTTGTTGATATGCATGGAAGAGTAGACAAACCTATTGCTGCCATTTCATTTGAAAATGTTCTCAGAACAAAAGAAATAGAGAAAAAACAATAAACACTTATGAAAGAGGCTTGTCTTTAAGTTTTTTTTCATCAAGAAGAAATGATTTTTCATGGTTTTCAAGATCTTGTGGCCATCCTATTACAATCATCAGTGAAGGAGGAATTTGTTTCATTCATAAGCTCAGATTTTGGATTCAATTTTTTCTTTTAGCTGCCATCTTTTAAATTTCTCTCCCCGCTTAAGAAAAATGTGAGCAGAGGAAAATAGGGAAGCCAATTGCTTGATTGGCTACATTGGCACTTTAGCATCACTTGACTGAGTATTAATTTCATCATTTGTAGGGTAGGTAGGAGTGTGCAAATAAGCTTGTTGGTCAAGAAATTTTCAGTTTGGATTTCTAGTAGTGTGTACAGTCATATTTCAGCGGTGTATTCAGTGTTCAGTATCCAGTTGAGAGCAACGTGCAAAATTTGGTTTTCAACAGACACTGGTGACAGGTCGGAGCAGGGAACACACACACGTTGTAGGAGAATCCCAATGGATAGGCACTCAGTCTGTCGTTATTTGCTACCTCACGGGGAGGATAACATCCCCAATTGGAGCCAATGTTATCACTATAACAATTTCTGTGAGAAATCTAGTTTCAAAGACTTAGCGAGGCACTAAACTAATGTGGAAGCGTGATAAACTAGAAGACAGGGCCAAATACAGTGGGAGGAGGCTAAAGCTAGTGGGAGTGAGGAGTTGATGGGACTCGGCGGGCCACAGATCTCAAGTGCCATAGATCAACGGTCAGGGATAATATCGAGTGGAGAACTAGTGCGAAGGTTAATTCTTGAAAGTGAGCTAATAAGAATACCGTGGTTTCGACTCGGGACCACGTGGCACCACCAGATGCATTTCGGGGAGAAAAGCAATATATCCCAAACCACTTTGCCTCGTCCCAAAAATTTCCGAAAGACAAGCACTACAGAGATTGTTGCAAAATGGATAACGAAAGTAAGTTGGGGGTTACACCATTTGCAGATGAATTCGATCAGTTTCACGCATATCAGTTTTCAAGTCTCATTTTCCATGATTTCAAGTAATTTTGACCAGTCGTCTTCCAAGGTGAATTCTTGGCAAACCAGAGAACATTTTGAGAAACCGAAATAGGTTTATACTCAGCACAATCCAAAGAAAAATAACCTCTCCCATATTTCTCATATTTGTTACATACTGAGCGAATCGAGGACATCTTGAAACCTTATATTTCTGGATTCAAGATTTTCTTGTTGGAGACAAATTTTTCAAATGCAGATCCCGGACATATGGGAAAACTTTTCACAAAACCGAGAGAGGTTTTTACTCAAGACAATATGATATACAAAAACCTCCCCCATATTTTACACAATTCTAACGGATTGGTAGATTCGAAGAAATATTTGAACCCTATTTTTCAGTTTTCATGATTTCCTGTTCGAGACATGTTTTTGTGACACGTGTTTCGGCTAGTTGGAGATGAATTTGGAGAAACCGAGAGAGGTTTTTCTTCATAATGATCTTATATACAAAAAATGTTCTCATATTTTACACATTTGTTACGGTTTGATAATTACAGGTGGCATTGTGAAGCCTGTTTTTCTTGTAAACGATTTCCAAACAAAACGTTTATTTATTTGTAATCGGTTTGGAAACGAAAGGACTCATTATTTGTATAAATTTTAAGAGATACATATGTATCAGGGTGGGAATAAGTGCAAGGGAACATATTCTGGTTGTTCTGAACTCCATTGTAATTTTCTGGAGCTGGATTAAATACATATGCAGAAGCTTTGAAGTCTCTATGAAAATATTCTAATGGTGGTGATATATGTTTTGTCTCCTTTCATTGTATGTATTTCCTGTGTTATTTTATTCCATATGCATTGTCTTTTGTTTAAATTGGATAGTTAAAATATTAGAATTGATCTTGTGATGCTATCGGCTTAAGAAATTTAAACGGTGTAATGTTCTTCCTAACTAATTCAGAATTCATTTCAGTAATGCTGTAATGCAATTACTTGTTTTCCCCTTCTTCTTACACTCTACTTAAATACAAATTTACAACATAGATTCATTGCCTCAATTAGCCTTTATCCTCTGGAGATTTCTATAGGTCAGTCATTGTTTTCATTCACTTTCAAAATTTCGACTCCATAGCCCTAAGTGTCCCTCCCCTTCTTGGCCAACAAATTTATAAAAAACCCCAAAACAAAACCAAATCTAGCCATTGATTGCCAAAGAACATTAAGTGACATGAGAGAGCCCTCTCCGAGTAGAGCAGGGTAGTACCCAGCTCTAAATTTGGTTGAAATAGTTACCTCTGTCATTTTTCTATCAACCAAAAAAAAATTACATAGTGCTAACAGTGTCCAAAGGGGCACCCTCTATAACGTATCTCTAACATTTCTCCTTTATTTTTCAATTTTTTCATTATTTCATTTATGTATATAAATCATTGTATAGTCATTTCATTTATTTTTTATTTTTTATTTCTTCACAAATGTACTTATGTTGGTTATTGGTGATAATTTATGGTTGCAGATTATGAGGTTATCACATGCTCTCCTTCCCAAAGATCAAGCACACGTACCCATGTGGAGCCATATCTTGACCCCCTAAGTGTCAACTTCATGTACCATGAAGATATGTAACTTGTTCCATGACAAGGTTGAAGACCTATGGCTCAACAAGGCAATTTGGCCCCCAAAACTTCTATTTCTCTCTCATCTTCTCCACAGAATGTTTGTTCCCCTGCATGGGAAAATTTTGTAATGTAACATGTTATCATGGATTAAGTTTTGTAATAATTTAGTGGCCTAGGAATTTAACATTAGGGAATTCCTTTCATCAAGTGTTTTTTTCCTTAGGTAATTAATTTTTCTTTTCAACGATTTTAATTACTTAAGTTTTTGACTCAATAATCCTCCAAAGTGGTTAAATATGTTCTAATGATTGATCCTAGTAGGTAACTAAAGGATATAATTGTTGTAAATGAACATGCTAGACATCTCCTAGAGTCTCTCAGAATTTCGTTAAGTTTTCATAGGTATTTTTAATAATTAAAAGTTCTCGTTAATTGGAAATTTTTAATTATTTTTTATTTAAAATGTAAAAATTTGGTCCTTGGGGATTTTTTGTAGGGGTATGAATAATAAAATAAAATTTATTATGACCCCCTACACCCTTGGACCAATTTTTAGCTCATTTGGACAAGCTTTTCTAAGTCAATGTCCATGAGGAGTCTATGTCAGTAAACAATCGGCAAATAATTGGCTAAGGTAAAAATGCCAAATTTTGTAAATGAGTCTAAATTCAAGAAAAAGGGGGAGTAAATATTTCCTAATGTAATTCCTAAGTTATAAGGTGGTAATCCACTTAGAGAGGGCCCCCCCAAGTCAAGCATTAACAAGTTCATGTGTTTCCCTAGCAAGAGGGGTGCACCCCCCCCCCGCCCCCTTCCTTCGTGAATGTTTTGGAAAGTGTAAAATATAAGGTTGGAGAGGGGCCCTACATCTTGGGTGCCCCCCTTGGATTCCTAGAAAGAATTTTAAACATGGAAAGGGGGCTCCCACCCCCTAATAACTTACCTCTCTCCCTCATGGTGCACCCCCCTTGGAGTGGGCCCTCCTTTGCATGGAATGACACTTGGAAAGCATGCAATTGAGGTCTCCTCTCCCTCTCTCCCTTAAACGAAGCCCACTTCTCCTCATTTTGAGATCAAATCTCATTGTAAATTCATGCTTCCCAAATTTCTCCCCACTCTCTCTTGCTCTCTCCCAAATTTTCTCTTGTAAATCTTGCTACAAATTTGTAGCCACATCTTTGGATAATAAAAGAGAATATTTGGAGTATATATTGGTGTTCTATTGGTTTGTTCTTGGTGTTATTCCATGGTGTTTTACTTGAGGTAACATTGCTGCAATTTTTCATGTATTTCCTTGCTTGGATTTTTCTACTTGGAGACCCCAAGCAAAGTATTTTGTTGGGGATAGATTTGTGATAGTATTATCATAAGTTTATGTGGGTTGCTTCTCTTTGTGTTTGCAAAGTATTTTACAAACCATTGTGAGGATATCACCTTCTTGTCTCATTATGTAGCAGGGATTTCTATTTGCATGTTACCAAAGGCTTGGAGGAGTGGAAAGCCCACATGTCCAACCATAAGAAGCTTCACTTTATTTTCTGAAATCATTTCCAACTCTTTGTTATTTATTCTTCACATATTTTCTTCTATAATATTGAAAATCTAATCACTCTCAAGTTCAGAATTTTACTCATAAAATTTATGTTTTATGTGCTAACAAATACTAACTTGTTCTACGCCAGTTTTAGCATTTTCTAGCATACAAAGCTTTTTTTTGCAGGTTTTCGCCAGTTTAAGGGGATGTGTTGCCCATTTTTTTCCACAAGGAACTCAAGGAAGCATCCAAGAGTTGATGTGCCCAACCCTTTCACTCCTCTTACTTTCTAAATCATTGTAAGCATCCCAAGAGAGTCCCTTGGGCTTGCATTCTTTATTTGTTTTCCAAATTTGTAAAATTGTAAAGTATTTCAAATATTTTTCCCACACCTTGCATGTGAGTGGCCTTGCCACCCTTGCAAAATCGTGCTGGCTAATTTAGATTTTTCATTCTTTCTCAGGTTGTTTTCCCCACTTCTCCCATAAAGAGAAGTTTGAGTGGCTAGCATTTACTTTTTTTACTTTCAATTCTTTTTCCCACCTTGGTCACAAAATCGGTAGGCTTGTCCTCCACATTGTGCCATAGTTATGAGGCTTGTTAAATTGTCTCATTTTTTCCCACCTTTGTCCTTGAGGAAATTTGTGTGGCAAGTTGGTCATTTCCCCCTTTCTAAGTTATTATTGTTTTTCCCACACCTTTCATGTGAGTGGCTTTGCCACCCTTGCAAAATTGTGCTGGCTAGTAGTTAAGATTTCAATTTTTGAAAGTAATTAAAACTCCCCCCCCCGCCATTTTCCCTGTATTCCCTGTCCCTGCCACTTTGTGGATATTGGGTGAAAATAAAGGGAAAAGGACCATGTGGCTAGTCTAATTAGGCACTTAGTTTCATTATTTTTTAACCATTAAAAAGAAGTGACTTGAGGAAGCTAGAAGGGGTTGAAGCCGGGGACAGTTTCACGGCACTAAGTGTCCTCCTTGTTGAGCTCCTGTCACCTTGGATTTGACCTATGGAGATAGGGGAGAACCTTGTTTTTCTCTTGTTGAGCACCCAACACTTCCTCTTGGTTAGAGGATAAGGAACTTGGGGTAGTCACATAGTTTAGGATTCTCAAAATTCACACCTAATTACCCTACGCTAAAGAGAGACGTTGAAATTTATTAAAAACAACCTACTCACATTCAAAAACATTTATATTTCAATTCTTGCATTTTCATTTTCATCTAATTTATTTTCAATCATTTACATTTCATTATTTTTCAGCAAGTTATTTACATGTGAATATTTACTTGCCAAAGCATTCTTTATGTCAAGTATTCTTTATTCTTTAAGAAATAATTGTCTTAAGTGTAAAGTTGTTTTTTTAAATCATTGTGTAGATATTCCATATTTTGTTTCAAGTTGTAGAAGTATATTTTATTTTTCATATCTCAATAAGTGAAATTTGGCAATCTTTAGGCATTGGTCTTTTGTTATTTTGAAAATAAAGGTTTTGCCTGTCATTAAGAGAATTGCATTTTGCATTGTTGTTTGTCATTGGGTTGGGTCTCCTTAATCCATAAATTAATTAACTCCTAGAACTAAAATAAATATTTCACATAGTTTAATAGGGTCTACCCCCCTTGGTTTCCCTAGGGGTGAGCCTAGACGAAAGGAGTCTATATTGAGGTGATAGTGGGTCTAGACTCATATTTGTTCCTCCAAGGACACACCAAGTGGCCTGGAGACTTCTCCACATTTGTAGGTGTGTATTAGGAGGAAAAAAGATTCATGTTCTTCTATACATTGTTGAGTTTCAATGCACTCTAGTTGATTTTATGACAAAAACAAATTGTTTTGTGATCCACATTCGTCGTACGCTAGTTGATCTTATGACACACTAGCAAAGCAAACATGCTAGATTTGGAAGGAACATTGTTTGATGGTATGATGAACTAGCGATGGACTTTGGTCGATCGTACGATGAACCTACAAAAAAAAATGGATATGGACATTGGTCGATTGTGATTCACATTCATCGTAGTTTAGTCTCTCTTATGACACACTAGCGATGAGAACAAACCGGTTTTGGGGGCGTACGATGATCGATGATACGAAGGAATATTGCATCTGTATTGCAACGAAACATGGATCGTCATACTTGCAACAGTCATGACCCAACAAAAAATGGTTGTATCCTTCATTGTACTTGAGGCATTTTGGTGACAAACCTGCATTCGTAAATTGTCAGAATATGTGCCCAATGTACCAATGTCTGATGGCAGAAAATTTTACGTTCTTGGACTGTACCAAGTTGTGATGGCCTATGATTTATGTTGACAGCTGCTAGAAGGCTTGGATATTTGTGTACGTGTTAGTATTCATCTCGTGAATTTATGTCGTGAATATTTCTGTGCATATCATGAACTCCTTGAGGCTCCCTTTATCCTTCTTCCTATGACTTATTTCTTCTTCCAGTTCTCTATTTTATTCATCCTTTTCCTAATTTTCATGAACTAGGTCTTTAAGGTTTTGTTCCAATGCCATCGTGAAGGTGACGTCAATGGATGAAATAGGGAGTGGGTCTTTTCTAACATATTTTGTCACCAAGATTTCTATGATCAATGATAGAGGGGATATCTCGGTGACTGGGAGCTTCTTTGTTTGTTGTTGTATAATTTTGTTGATGGCCTTATCGAACTGGAATGTCTTTAGATTGGCCACCTTACTAGTCTTGGAGGGAATGTAGAGTACCAATCCAAATTCATTGAGTGAGAAGTTACCACCAATGAGAGGGGTTTCTGTTTGTGATCCCAAGATATTTGTATCCATCGAAGAAGCATAAATTTTCAATGCTTACTCATCTTGTTTCCTTTGCTCCTCCTCTACCGCTTTTGTTGTGTCTTTGTAGGCAACTATTTTCTTCATTTATACTATTGCTTCTGCTTCCACTGCTGATTTTTCCTTGGTCTTTGTTTCTTCTTTGGCTTTTGCTGCTACCTTAGCTACAACTTCCTCTTCCTTTTGTTTTTTTTTGGTCGCTTCCTCCTTTTTATTCTATACCTTTTCCTTTTTCCTTTGTCGTTTGGTCACTACTTCTTCCTCAAATTCCCTCTTTTTTCTCTGCTCTTCCTCTTCAGCTTCCTTTCTCCTCTTGTTTTCTTCCACTTCAACAACTTTTCTTTTTCTTTCTTCCTCTTCTGGTACTATTGTGGTTGATTCAAAGGTTGAGGTTGTCGTTGTGGCCATTGTTGTTGCTTCTTCATCAACCTTCTTCTGGGACTCTCAGGATATTTGGTCATTTGTGATTCTGTCGAGTGGATTTACCCTTCGATTGAATGTGACCTCATGATAGGTTCTATCATGATAGTGAATCTATTCTTCTTCCCAATTTTCTATCATGTTTTCCCATCGATGTTTGTGCTTGAGACAATTTTTCTTTACCACGTCTAGAGGATCACACCTCCAGAATCTTTCCTCACCAAAGTTAAAGGATGTTAGTGTGTCCACTTTGGCTTGGGCCTACATGAGATCTTCAGAAGAATAAGAACCAACCCATAATGGAAAAGGAGGCTAGATGGACTTCTTGTCCCTGTAAAGAGATGCACCCACTCTGTGAAATGTGACTTGATAAGTAATTACTTGTAAGACCAGCTTGTCTGGGACAAATATTGGAAGAAAATGTGGAGATTTGGTGGATCTGCATATCCTTAAATATGTATCGTGTTCCAAAAGATACCAGTCTCCTATCCTTCAGAATGTTTCCTGTTCTTTTTTTGACATACAAGGTGCATGTGTATCAAAGATGATTTGAAACAATGGCCCCAAGAAGTGATCACAAATATTGTGATATTTTATTCTATATTTGTGCTCCCATAGAACCTTGCAATAAATGTGAATTGGGGGGTTATATGGCTGCCAATTCCAACACATATTTCAATATTTGTGGTAGGTGCATACCATGTCCAGAAGATAAGAGGACATGTGAAAACTAAGAAATTTCCCAAGGATGGTTTCTTTAACTGTTATGATTGCTTCTTCTAGTGACACTGATAGAATGTCAACCTAGTCGAAATTTGACCCTACATCAACGATGTAGTAAATGAGAGGTGCCCAAGTCATCAGGATTTTTGAAGCGTCAGGTTCCCCATACAACCTACACAACATTGCTACGACATATTGGTAAGGCGTTCTCAACAAGTTGGTGGGGTACTCACCTAAGGGCCTTGATATGAATGGTTTTCTTGGCTTGTACCAGACCATAAATAGGTCCTTCACCTTGGATGGGAACTCTTTTATCAGTTTTTTATCAAGTGACATTTCCCTCTTATCCAGGTGGTAGCAGGTAGCTATAGTCGATGCTTCAAATGATGCTATAGGACATTCCCTGACATAAAGAACGTACCTTGCCTCTAAGTTCACATGCCTCAATATCCATGAAATGTCCTCTGCGCAAGGGAAGACTGTTGCATGGGCCCACTTTATATAGCTTAAATCTTCTGATGTTCTTGAATACATTAAGGTCAGAGCTATAGCTTAAATCTTCTGATGTTCTTGGGGAAATATTTTATTATTAAAAATATGGTAAACCTAGACCCATTTAATT
>SNQJ01S0021912.1:126836-140009 GCA_010110895.2 Picea sitchensis
TATTGCATGGGCCCACTTTATATAGCTTAAATCTTCTGATGTTCTTGAATACATTAAGGTCAGAGCTATAGCTTAAATCTTCTGATGTTCTTGGGGAAATATTTTATTATTAAAAATATGGTAAACCTAGACCCATTTAATTAAAGTTTACCTATCACCAATTCCTTTAGTATCATCATAAATGGGTCCTAAGAGGTATACTTCTTCCTCATGAATGTTTCCACTCATAGAGGATTCTTCTATACGAGCCTTGCTGACACTCTATGATCGTTTTCATGGAAACATGTATGAATATACAAAACATATCTCTGATTAGTTCACAAGAATATCAATTGTCAAGTAAAACAACAGATTTTAACTATTTCACAAGGAAAATGAGTGAAAGAAGAGAGAGACTGACATTGATTTATGCACTTAGGTGATTTTCGGGGCCCTCTGGAAAAATCAGAGGGTTTGTGATTTAGGCACCAATACATACTTATATCGATGTTTGAAAGACCATTCACACTGATATGGGGAGGTGAGTTGGTGTCTACAGAGGAAATCTCTTTCGATATGGCCATGAAACTTAACAAAAATTTGGTCGAAGCCCAAGCGAAGGGTTAGAATTATGTTGTATCGGTCTCAAAAGGAGGATGGTCATCGTTAAGGGGGAAATGTATCAACATGGATCACAAGATCCTTACTAATATAGTCAATTGTGTGTAGATGCCCATCAAGCGAAATTCGTTGACGAAGATAAGTTAATATCGACATTAAATGTTCAAACCTCACTGGTGGGGATGAAGACATGTTGGCATCCATCATCCCAATCTCACCGAAACTATTCCAAACCATAAAATTTGGTTAAGTGTCAAGTGAATTCTCAATTGTGAGACTGTATCGATGGAAGAAACTTCATGGGTTCCGATGCAATTTTGAAGTTTAGTTTCTTTTGGTTAAATATTGAGATGACTTCCCTCTTCTGTATGATCAACCCATGGGCATGGGGTGGATGGTAGAAATATTCGAACAAAGTGAAACCGAGAAAAGCTAAGTATTGGTGATGGCATGGTTGGTTTGTTCGAAGGGTCTCGATAGGTTAGTGTTCCAAGGAAGGAGATACTATGTGATTAGATCCATCGAAGAAAGAGGAAGAGGTGCCAATAAATGCCACGATGCTCAAATTTGGCATGGTTAGGGAAAGGTCATGGAGGAATGCAATGAACAGTGATATTAGGGTTGGTTCTCCCTTCCTAGTGCCAATTTTATATCCAAAATAATGAAACTAAAAGTATGGAAGGGACACATGGAATATATAGGTTACCTACTTGAGAGTTTGAAGGTGACATGTGGGTGACTAGAGGGTCAATAAGATGAGCACTTTTATCGTAATATCTCTTCTCAAATGTGCTCCCAATTCCATTACAATAATAATGGTGTAAACAAAGCGCTAGTGGGGTTTTATAACTTCTTTTGGTTCATTTAGCACAAAAAATGATGCAAAGGGAGGTGCATATCAATAATCATTGTCTAAACAATTATAACACACCAATATCAAGTTGAAAGGGGTTTTTATCCTCGTGTATCGATGATTATAGACATGTGTATGTCGATGTGTCAACGACTATGATCTCATCCACATCAATACATAAATTAGAATTTGTCAAGTATGTAGCAACATGTGTATCAGAGGGGATGTTGGGATGCATGTTAGTGTGTCAGTGGCATAAACTTCATGGTTGTTGATACATCAAGAAGCACTCACTAAGACTCAAGTAGCATATGTATCAATGGTGATAGCAAGATGATCGCCAGTGTGTCGACAACCAAGACTTCATGGTCACCGATACAAAGAGGCTTAAGATGAATACAAATCTAAGTGATGATCCCCTTTTAATATTGGCGATGAAAAGGATAACTTTCCAATACTGGTTGTATTGACGAGGAAAAGACTAACTCGTTGATATAGCCAAAATCAATGAGTTGGAAGTTAGAAAACATTTAAGTGAAAGATGAGAAAATATCAATGAAGGTCATGAGGATGACTTGGCCTTTACCTCAAGTCAAGAGAGTCTTAAGACAAGAAAAGGAGGTTCCCTATTTCTTGGGAGAAACTGACTCTTTGACCAATGAAAACAAGAAAAAGGGAAGTTATTGGTTCCTGGCACACCAACACTATTATACATCTTAGCTTATAGACTTAAGTCCAAATAGATCACACTCAATATTGATAAACATTACCAATGCTATTAATTTATTCTTGTTTTTTTAGGGAATCTATGAATATATATTCCACTCCATCTCAAGTTCACTCCACCAAATTTATTTTTACACATTAATTTTTTCTCATATTCTTCTTTGTTTTGCTTGAATATTGTTTATATTCTTCTTTAACTCTAGATTTTTAAAACATATTTTCTRCATTTTTGAGAAAAAAATGATTGTGATGTTTACATTGTTTTGAGAGTATTAAAAATACACATCTTCACATTATTATAGATATACATATTTGTATTGCAAAATTACCAACGTACTTAGCAATGGCAGAMTCACTAGCGTGACATGTAGTTTTCATTTGACATCTTGTTGATGGCCTCCAACTACATAGAAGACAATTTCAAATCCATGTTATCCATCTTGGAAGGGGAAACCTTTCAACACCAAAGATGAATAAGAACTTGCTAGGAAATTTATTATTTCTGATACACAAACAATATTGATCTCTTCTTTTCATACAACAACCCCATTCTCTAAAGGATTTGGAATAATATATGATAGAGTGAAAGACGCATTGCAACATGAACCAAAACATCACTTAGCTCAAAATGGTCTTAAATCTCATGTTGAAAGGTCTACTAAAGCGAGTACAAGTAGAGAAAAAAAAATTCTGGCATTAAAAGCACATCTAAGAAAACCCAGTAAAGGCATAGTTGAAGGTGATGAATGTTTCCAAATTTTGAACTTAACCATATTCTATTACTTTACTTTGTTTTGTATAACACAATATTCCTACTTGTAAGCATGTCTATATCCTTCATATATAGATAGATAGATAGATATTCATGGTTCCAAAAACATACATCTTTTATGTATGTACCATTTAAGAAGTTGAATATTCAAATTCTTCCAAAAAAATATTTCTTACATTTTAAATATATGTGAATATAAATAAGTTGAGAAAACTATCAATACCAGTACAAATATAACCCAAAAAAAAACATTTCATTAATAATACACACAAACAAAACCCAAGGCAACTTTTTTTCCCAAATTCTAAACTTAACCATATTCTATTACTTACCTTTGTTTTGTATAGCATAATACTCCTATGGTTTTGTATAGCATAATAATAGAATATGTTTTCCCTCTACACATCCCTTTCATTTTTACATGCATCACACACATTGACCACAATTTACATTGCATACTATGTGACCAATAATTCAAGTGCTAATTATACATTATGCTTTTTTGCATTGTTCTAATAGTGCGTGAAATACAAGTGCATAATTTTAAATAAGACATTGTTGGTGCCCCAAGATTGATCAAAGATGTAAGTGCTTCTGAAAAACAACCATTAGAAACCACTGAAACACCCCCAAAAATTACACCTATTGCATCTTTGCATTCAACCGTAAAGGAATGGACTCTAAAAGTCAAAGTACTTTCAAAAACTTATCTATGCACATTTAACCCTAAAGGAATGGACTCTAAAAGTAATATTATTTTCCAAAACTGATCTACGCACATTCACAAAGGCCAAGGGACTTGTTCATGTATTTAGCTTTGATGTTATTGATGCAGAAGGTGGTGAGATACATATTACATGCTTCAACATCCAAGAAACAAGCTTCCATACTTTCATATACATTTGCAAAGTTTACATCATCTCAAAAGGGTACATCAATCTTGCAAAAAAAGAATTCAATCATTTAAAAATGATTCGGAAATAAATCTAGATATTACCTCGAACATTGAATATTGTTGAGAGGATGAGCATTCAATAGAAAACCACAACTTTGTGTTCACTTATATTAATGCAATACCAACTTTAGTTAACAACTCCATGGTTGATATTATTGGAATTGATATCTCCATTATCCCTTTAGGAACCATCATGAGAAAGAATGGAACAAAGACACATAAGAGAACCCTCCAACTAAAGGACATGCCAGGGTATAGTATAGAGGTCATAGTATGGGGGGTCTTTTGTAGTAAATGTAATCTAGACCAACATTATATCTCAAATAGATTTCCAATAATTTCTCTTAAGGATGGAAAAGTGATTGAATTTAATAGGATATCAATTAGTACAACCTTCACATCCCAAATTTCCAACAACCCTATTCTCAAAGAGTCACAATATTCGAGAACCCAGTTTGAGAACCTTTTAACAAATATTGCTTTTCACCCATTATCTACACATGTAGTTTCAGGAGGGAACCCTTACATTCAAAAACACTTGGTTGAAATAGAAAATGAAGGAATTGGAAAACATCCAAACCATGCATTCATTTTGGTTGAGGCACCTTTTGCTTCTCTAAATGAAAACAATTGTTGTTATGTTGCATTCCCACTTACATTTAAAGACTGAAAGTGCAAACCCACATCTATTGAGAATGGTGTCCATAATTGCCAAAGGTGCAATCAACATGTTTTTGAATATGAATACTGGTACATTTTTTAGTTCAACATTGAACACCAAACAAGCAAAATAAAAGTTATTGCATTTCAAGAACATGTAGAAAAACTTATCGGAACATCTGCTGAGAAGTTATATGAATATGATTATGATGGAAATACCAAAAGAATCACAGAACTATTTGGCAAGTTGTTCTTTAATAGTTACTTGTTCAAACTAGTAGTACATGAAGAAAAAAATTCCAACTAAAAACAAATCAAATGCATTGTGATTTCATGTGATAAAATTGATCACATACCAAATCCAAAAGAGGAAATCCCTGTCCCTGAATTGTTGGATAAAAAATGAATGCAAAGTTTCCCGATCCTTGAATTCTTGGCTAAATAATGAATGCAACGTGTTATGGTTGTTTATTTCAAACATGTGTAATTTCCCTACTTTTGTGCATATACATATTACATAAAGTGTTTATTTTTTGGAGTTTTTTTTTCTTCATTATAACATTTGTATGGAAGGAACTCCAACCTATGCATTCATTTATAACATATTTTAAAATTAAATCTATTGATTTTGTAAACTATTTTGGGGATCTGCTTTAAAAAACATGCTATCGAACATACCAAATGTGTTATTAAGAAATTAAGATTTAATTACAAATTGTTCATTTTTTCTCTTAGAGGAAATTCCATCTAGTGCAAAACATGCCCCCATGTTCCAAATAACACCAACAAACACCACATGTGAAGGACTCTCAATATTATTACAAAGGAATGTTCTCTTTCAGCATGGCATGACATCAACTACTTCACAGATTCAACTTCCCAACAAGACTCTATACAATCGCTAGCACCATGAAATTCATGCTACATAATTAAACCAAAAAAGAAGATACAGATGGAACAATGACATTGTTAATATAAAAACTACTGACCAATCACTACTACTCTGTCTACATCTAGGAGCCAATAAAATGAACAATGTCGGATAAAATATGCTAAAAAAAAATAAACTTAAGAGACTTAGAGAGACTTCACATATAAACCAAAACCAACCTCATATAGATTTTCCAACACATGTTCTAGAAAATCAACCCCATACACATGCTTCCCAATCTTTATGAAAACGTATTTATGCCGTGTCTAACATACATACATGTACTACATGTATGGAATCATATCCTAGCATTCCTACCTACCCATATCCAAATGGAAACAATTGTACTTGATGTCATAGAGAAAAAAAATGGTCATCGGTTCTCCAAATGGAATAATATGGACCACGTTGATCAACCCACAGTCCTATCAATACTTACTCAAGTTTAGGAAATGTTAATTGCTCGAGTTAGCCCCATCTTGCAAGTTAGGCATACTTGAGATGGACAATACGAACGTAGTGGCCACACTATCAGTTTCCCACAACAAATTTTCAAATAGCAACTTACATGCCATGTCGCCTTTCAAATATTGACATCTTGGTTGTTAGGAGACACGGGGAAATTTCATGATTGTTCTGTGACAAAATATTGTGCCATCAATGAATTTCTCTACAAGATACAAAATAACAAAATGTCAAAACTTGCTTGGATCACTTCTAACCGCTTGCACCAATGTCTCCTCTTGCCTCCATTCTGTGTCTACAAAAAAATTCATTTCTCCCAATGAAGATTCAAATATCAAATGTATAGAACACCGTGTTTTTTCCAAGAGGAGCAACCAATGTCTTCCTTTTCATTTATATTTCCTAATATGCAACAAGAAATGGAAAATATAAAAGCATGTTTTCACACTACAAATGACGTTCCACCCGAGAAAATTGATTGGCTGACAATTTTCCTATCGCCAATCAATGAATACAACACAGAGGGTCTATTTGAAATGGAATTCCCTTCTCTTTTCCCCACTGGGGATGCCCCTCTATAGCCACACATCAAGAAAATTTTGCTTGATAGCTATGCAATACACTTGATTAGATACAATGAAAACATGTTTGGTAATCGTCCCCAATTCAGATAGTTCCTCTACAATTTGATTATGCACCATCAAAGTCAAGCAAAAACTACCTTCTTTGTTAAGCGAAGCCAAGAGCATAACACACCCACCACAATTCAAGAGTTGCATGCACATCTCAAAGAACTGTCTGCAAACAAACTATGAGAACATGTCATGCACTTCAGAACACACATGTGTGGGACTAGAGCATTTTGGACTGTGCAAAGGATCAAGATAACATAAATGATAACACAAATTCAATGCTTGGCCTTCTTTTCCACTCTCAATGCAAGAACCACAAAATGGAAATAATTGCATGCATTTATGCAAAAGGGAAGACCTCTTGACCTAATTCTTTGATAGCATTGGCATGCCCACAATGTCATTGACTTCCCCCACACTATAGTTGCATACATGCAAAAAAGGTTTTCAATCTTACATGAGTACATACTACAAAAAAATATGCACACAATGGACTATTGGTATAGGTACTTAATCTATAATACTTGAAAGTACATCTACCCAACCTATACATTTATATCCTTTACACTAATCATTTCATATTCCTTTTGTAGGTATGAATGGAAACATTGAGGTTCTACACATATACATGGCTTTATGTGGCTTGTTGGTTCTCCAAACATGGAAACATTAAATTGGGAAGACCCAAATCAAATTAATGATGGAAAGAGTTTCTTTGATAACTATGTTACAACTTGGAATTCTAAAGAAAACCATGAAACACACATACATATGAATCGATCCATTGAAGATAACCCTTGCTTGCTAGATACCAAAGAGATATTTACATTCAACCCACTTGAGGACTATGAACAAATCTTAAATCAAGTTCAAATACATAGAAAGTGCTCTGAGAAAACGTGTCTCCATAGAAAAGGGGCTACCCTTGAATGGATGTATAAATTCACTTGGAAGGTACAAATGGATTCATCACTCTACATTGATGAAATGGGCCAAAATAAATATCACCCAACGCACAATGATGATCAGATAAACATCCATAATCCTAATTTACTCCAAACATGGCGAGCAAATGTATATTTCCAACTAGTCCCCTCTTATTATGTAGTTTTGAAATACATTGCCAAATATGCTTCCAAAGCAGAGGGGAGATCAAAGACCTACCACCATATGCTGACTAGAATTGTAGCTACATCACATCCAGATGATCTTACCTCAAATTCCTATCAATTTGATCACTCGTAAGAAATTGTAAACCAGGACATAAGTGCCCAATGTTTTTTCCATATGCTCCAAAAGTTACCCCTTATCACATGCAATCACACCTTCACCAAACTAAATGTTGGTTGTCAAATATTTTCCGAGTCTCTCATGATTTGTCTAACTTCTTATTTGTATCCAATTCCATTGATGCATATATTATCTCTCCTATTTTTCTGGACCCTATATGCCTGATTGACCTTAGAAAACATTGGACATATAACCAAACACAAAAAAATGAAAAGTGGAAAAAAAGACATGCATCACCACAATTGTCCATGTATGACCACTTTTTACTACAATACCAAAAAAAGATTCTAATACCTTTGTTGATTTTTGTTTGAGTGAGCTACTTTAATACAAACTCTTTAGTTCCTTCTCTTAAGACATGGTTATTTCAAAAGAATACATTTTGGCTCATTCAAAGAGCATAAGAAATGACTACCATGCATGGCATGTTGATCACATCCATATGCCCACTCCTAATGAGAAAACATCTGAAGATGAGGATATCCATATTAACATACAACTAAACATGGAGATGAATGAATGGAAAGATTTATCGAGATTGGACCCTACAGGGAATATCAAATTCACTTCTCTTGATATGTTGGGAATCCAATGGATAGACACTTCCCACCCATGGTATCAACTCGAAGTATCAAAAGATACATTGGAAACTACACCAAACTTCATCAACTAAAATCAAAGGAATGTGAAAGTCATATAATAACTCAATCCCCTATGCCCTTCTAGAAATACATAGTCTACACATCAACAACGCATTTGACATAATCCTACAACACTTACAAGTAAGAGAACCAAAACTTCCATTGAATATGATCATACAAGGAACTACAGGCACAGGGAAATCCTACCTTATAAGTTGCATCAAAGAAGGACTATCTTCTAAAAAAACATTTGGGCATAGCCCAATACTGCTTCTTTCCCCTATTGGAGTTGCAACATTTAAGATACATGGAACCACTATACATACAGGACTTAGGATTCCTATCAGGGACGTGAATCATGTACATGGTTATCCCCTTATAGTGTTCCAAGAAGAGATGAAACATATTCAATACATTCTAATTGAAAGACAAATTTCATAGGATCTAGAATTTTTTTGTAGATTGAGAGTTGTTTTCATGAGGAATTTCCAAAAAGAAACCACTACTCATTTGATTATGCTTAGTAATCCTTGTAGGTGACTTGGGAAAATTGTCGTCAGTAATGGAGAAACATCTTTATTCATGAGCAACTCCAAGGAGGAGTTTATGGATAACATTTACCACTGTAATCAAGTTGGAAACAATATTTCGACAACAAGGAATTTCTAGCACCCCGTGCTGGTTCCACTAGTTGTTGAACAACATTCACAGTGCTACACAAACAATTGGTGACTAGAACCTCCTTCAATCTAGGACTGAAAAATTCTTATACATTGAAGAGAATCAAAGGTTTGACACTTCAATCCACCTTTTCGCAACAAACATTCTTGTGGACAATCATAACAAGTTCATGTTCCAATCCTTAAATATTCAAATCGCGTGAAGTGTCATAGAATTACTTAGTGCTTCATAAGCACACCAAGAGGATTACGACCAACTGGAAAACATGTATTTCTATCTATAGGCCAACCAGTTATGTTATCTTGCAATTTGTGGGTCCACTAAGGATTAGTCAATGGTGTTTTTGAAGTAGTCATGCAAATTGTCTATACACCAAGAAGTAACCCCCCAAATTTGCCAACATATGTTGTTGTGGCACATTTGATAAATACATTCTCCCTCCATGGGGCCAAACCCAACCAAAGAATGTACCAATTCCACCCATACAAGAGAGTAACAATAAAAAATTCTCCCTTAATATAGCTTGAGAATTGACTATACATAAATCTAAAGGAATCACCTTAACAAGGTCTACCATTGACATTGGAAACATTGAACATCAAGGATTGCACTACTACTATAAAAGGAATGTGAATAGCACCATCAATCTCCTTTGAAATATATAAAAAAATGTATATTGCCTATATCTCCCTACCAAAAATATGAGGCAATCTTATGTTCTTTGTAGATTAAATTCTAGATTATTTTATAAACATAGTTACCGACTTAATAAGAACAGTGACCACAAAACGAGAACTCAGGCCCAAAAACCCCATATTTTTGCATAAAAATGCATCAAAATCAACCCCCAAATCAACAAATTGTGCTACCAGTAGCACCAATTTTTTAAACGAGGTCAAAATTACAACATTTTTCAAACATGGCCTTCAAAACTCAGACATTAGCTCAGAAAAACCTTAAAATCAACATCTAAAAAAAAGATGTTTTTGAATTTTTTTTTTCTTTTCAAAATGTTAAATTTTGAGATCATTTGAAATCTTATTTTTATCACTTGGTACCATTTTTTAAATGAACCAAGTGAAGATATCAACTATATATTATGTGGAAGGAATATAATTCAACTGAACGACTCTTTTTGTAACTTGTTCTCTGAGAAAATGGTATTTTATTGGGATATGCTTAGTCTTGGAGTGAAAAACAGGATTCTTGGAGACACAAATGGCACTGGTGTTATCACAGTGAATTGTAATCGGAATAGTATAGTTTACCTTCAAATCTGCAAGAGTTTGAATCATCCACAAAATCTGAGTGTAGCAAGTAGCAACAACAATGTACTTTGTTTCTGTAGTTGATAAGGAAATAGATCCCTGCTTCTTACTAATCTATGCTACCAATGAGTCACCCAGGAAGAAGGAACCTCCACTGGTGCTCTTTCTCTCATCCACACAATTTGCCCAATCTGAATCTGAATAAGCAGTTAACTGAAAATTCTGATTTCTGGGATACCACATACCATAATTCATTGTTCCCTTCAAGTATTTGAATATCCTTGTGACAGCTACCAAGTGACTTTGTTTAGGAGCTTACTGATAACTACCTACCATTCCAACAGCTTGCATTATATCAGGACGGGATGTTGTGATGTACAAAAGACTGCCTATCATTGATCGGTATGTCCTTTGATCAACATCAGGTGAAATGTCATCTTTACTGAGCTTGCAACCAACCACCATAGGTGTACTAACAGGAGAATAATCTTCCATATAAAATTTCTTCAACATCTCTTTCAAATATTTTTCTTGAGAGATAAAAATTCCTGCAGAACTTTGTTTTACTTGTAAGCCAAGAAAATATGACAATTCTCCTATCATGGACATCTCAAACTCTGTTTGCGTAGAGTTAGCAAACCACTGAACAAAGGAATCATTATTACATCCAAAACTAATGTCATCTACATAAATCAAAACAACTAGTAAATCATCACATTCAGTTTTTATGTAGAGATTGCTATCAACAGTACCTTTCTTAAATCCTTTGTCTTGTAAAAAAAATTCCAGTCTATAATACCAAGCTCATGGCGCTTGTTTCAATCCATATAAATCCTTCTTCAACTTGCAGACATAATCAAGGTTATCTGTCAATGAGAATCCTTTAGGTTGCTCCATCTATACTTCTTCCTCTAGATCTCCATTAAGAAATGTTGATTTAACATCCATCTGATACACTTTAAAGTTCTTATGACATGAATATGCAAGAAACATCCTGATGGCTTCCAATCTTGCCACTGGTGCAAAAGTTTCATCAAAGTCCTGACCTTCAACTTGTGCATACCCTTTACAGACCAATCTGGCTTTATTTCTAACAACTTGTCCTTTTTCATTCATTTTATTTTTGAACACCCACTTGGAACCTATTAAATTCTTGTCTTCGCGTCTAGGAACAAGCTCCCAAGTATTGTTCTTCTCAATCTAATCAAGATGTTCATTCATAGCTCTAATCCAATCATCATGATAGCTAGCTTCATAAAAAAATTTAGGTTCGGTCATAGATAAAAGGCAACATGATATTGTTCTGAGTCTTTAATCAATTTCCTTCTTGTCTGAACTCCTTTATTTATATCTCCAATTATCTAATTTTCGGGATGATTCTTTCTAACAGTTATGAGAGGTGAGTTTGTTTATTTATGCTAATTCATGTCAGCCTGAGTATTTGTATCTTCATCTGATTTAGATTCTTCTCTTTCTGATCCTTGGACCTGTTCATCTTCATCTTCATCTTCAACTATATCTTTTGTGCTTGGTTCAGCACTGCTTACATTTCTGATCAGGATTTCTTCATCAACTTTTATGTCTATACAATCAACTAGTTTATGTAGCCTCATATTGCAATATTTGTACCCTTTATTGTTTGTAGCATAACCCAAGAAGATACCTTCATCAGCCTTGTCATCATATTTGCCAATATTTTCATCATTATTCTTAATATAACATTTACTCCCAAAGACTTTAAAATGCTTGATTGAAGCAGGTCTTCCAAACCATAGTTCATAAGGAGTATTGTCACTATGTGGTCTGAGATGTGCTTTGTTAAGGATATGAACAGCTGTATGAATTGCTTCCACCCAATATGTCTAAGGTATGTTCCTTTCATTCATCATTTATCTTGCCATTTGTTGTACTGATCTATTCTGCCTCTCAATAACTCCATTTTGTTGTGGAGTCCTTGGAATTGTGTACTCTCTTTTGATTCCATGTTTATCATAGAACTCTTTGAAGTTCCATGAGCTAAACTCTCCTCCTCTATTAGACCTTACTGCTTTCAATATTTTTCCTGTTTGATTCTCAGTTAGAGCCTTAAACACTTTGAATTTTTCAAATGCTTCAGATTTTTCCTTCAAAAAGGCAACCCATGTTAGCCTAGAATAATCATCAATAATCAACATAAAATAATTTTATTTTCCTGTACCTTCTTTCCTTGATGGTCCACATAAATCCATATGTACTAATTGGAGAGGTTTTTCTGTTGAAGGAAAGTTTTTAGATTTGAACTGTGTCCGAGTAAGTTTTCCTATATGGCATGGTTTACAAATATAATCATATGGCTTTGATATCTTTGGAAGATCCTTTACCGCCCCACTATTTTTGAGCTTGATTATATGATCAAAATTTAAGTGTTCAAGTCTCCTATGCCATAGCCAACTTTCATCATAGTTTCTTAAGTGTAATTCTTCTTTTTCTTCTTTTAACACATAGACATTGTTTTTTGTTCGTATCCCTTTTGCAACTAGTTGTCATGAATTCATAGATTTTATTCTACAATCTTTAGAGGTAAAAATGACTTCACATCCTCGGTCACAGACTTGACTGACACTAAGCAGATTATGTTTCAGACCTTCTACAAACAACATATCTTGAGCTTTCCCTTTTCCATTACTCAAACTTACCATTCCTTTACCTTTTATTTTTCC
>SNQJ01S0021913.1:1812-45491 GCA_010110895.2 Picea sitchensis
AGGATATTGAAGTTATCGGGAATTCCGGAAGTGAAGAAATCCTGCCGCTTGGAATCGCGATCCGCGATATCCCGGCAAGATCAGAGTCGTCCATCATTGAGACACGTGTCAGGGAATTCTGAGGAGTCAGAATTCAGAGCATCAGGGATTTCGAAGGAAAGAAACCCTTGCAGTTGGGAATCGTGATACGTGAAATCCCGACAGGGGAGTTGTGTGGGCCACAGTTGAAGCTAGTGGAGGACAGGTGCCAGGAATCTGGCGAGATTCGGGAAATCGGGGAATCAGAATTTCTAAGGTCGAAGGAAACAGAACATCAAAAGTCTCGAAATCCCGACAAGGATCTGGACCATCCGTTGGCAGAGGACACGTGGCAGAGATCAAGCGCCATCGACGTTTGGCGCATCGGGAAATCGACATTTCCAGGGACAAGAGGATGGGGAAGTCCCAGGTGAAAAACCCGACATAATATGAGTCGTCCGTTCAGAGGGACAGGTGTTGAAGATCTGACGAGAGTCGAAAAATCGGGAAATCGACATTCCTGAGGTCGAAGGAACCAGGACATCGAAAGTCTTGAAACCCCGAGAAGGATCTGGACCGTCCATTTGGAGGGACGCGTGGAGGAGATCAGAGCTATCGGTAAAGTATCGACTAGGGAAGCCATCCCTCGGCGTTTGGTTCATCGGGATATCGGGAATCCCGTGGACGTGGTGTTTACCCCTTTTGAAACCGCGAAACGTGAAACCCCGACGGGGTAAGGTTGTGGACACGGGATAACGGTCACGTGAACTAGGGTTGAGCCAAGAGGGCTAGCTGAAGCAGAGGCGCGTCGGGAATCGGAGAATCGTGAATCCCGTGGGCGTATGCACATCAACATCGAAAACCCCGAAACCCCGACGTAGAGGTTTGACTACGGTCCCGGGGTAGTGGTCACGTGGATCACATGCTTAGCCTGGAGGGCTAATGCGCTAGGGGCACATCGAGGATCGGAAGATCGCGAAATCCGAATAGGCACTACGTTCAAATTGGACCATGGTCACGACCCCCGATCGCATGAGAATGGAGAAGAAAGAAAGAGCCAGTTTGTGTTGGGTCTCCGAGGTTATTTAAGGGCTCGAGTCCGATAGAGGACCGGAAAATTTTGAAATAGGTAGTGGGTATGTTATACTCAACCACTTGATCATCAATCATTACAACTTCCTTTTTAGAATAGTGCTCACAAGAGGATGACAAAACAGGGTTTACATCATATGGATTTTGATCAATAAGAAACATATAGTTGTCAATGCAGTCATCAACTATTTCATCTTCAACATTGTTTGAAAACTTCTCTTGAATTTGACATGCATACATGTTCATTGAAACATCTGAAATCATTGAGGAATCTGATTCATAATTTGATACATACTTACATCCTTGTTGTTGTCCTAGATTTGATTCACACTCACTATTTCCTTGCTGAAAATTTGAAATGTACTGGCAGTTCCCTTATTCATGTGCATGCATATTTTCAAAGTCCACCTACTCTCGGATCCTCCTAGAAGCACGGATGTTTTCCTCCACTCCTTGGGCATATTCAAACAAGATCCTTAAGGATGAAGACTTCCTTTCTAACAGGAGAAGGGCAAGTTCTTAATGAAGACCCGTAACATAATATATCATGGCAGTTGTCTCTGTAGGCCGGATCTCCAAAGGCATATCATGATAAATGCCATAAAATCTTCTGTTAAAAACAGACAAAGCTTCATCCTGCTCTCTCTTCAAAGAAAAAAAAATCATCAAGGTATGAATCTAATGATTTGTTCTCACCCCAATACTTCAAAAAATCATTAGAGAAGTCGACCCAAGAGCCAATAKAATCAKCTCTCGAACCCTTAAACCATACAACAACATCTTAGATCAAAGATTTAGAGAACAATATCATGATAAAATTTTCATGGACAATCTCAAACCGATCAATAAAATCCTCAAAGGATTCCAAGTGTCRCTCAACTGAAATTTGATTCTCTCCAGAAAACCGGAGAAGATATTCAAAGCAGTCAAGAGGGTAAGGATGAAGGAGATAGGGCAGCCTTAAAGGCTTGAACATCTTCATCCTGATTTTAATTTGAAAGGCAGTGGGYTGATCATGAAGGTTAATAGGTTGATGACAAGGTTGATCATTAATGCCCAAAGGTGTTGAAGTCTGAGTAGGTTTAGAATCAATCTTGATTTCCTCAAGGTTACAAGAATGCTCCGATTCAGGAGGAATTAGAATGCAGAACTCGTCTTTAGGAACAAGTTGTAATGAGGATATAGGATCAACATCAACAACATAAGGTTGCAATATTTCCTCTTCTAAGGTTGGATATATGAAGGTAGGTTAATGATCATAGGAATAAACAAAACAAAAAATAACCCTCTTGACATGTGAAGGGAAAAGCATGAAAGAGATGATAAAGAATAGCAAAAGTTCATGTAGAAAACTAATGAACTGATACCTAGTCATCTCTCTGTCAACATGATCGTCCCCAGTGGAGTCTTTGATTGTGGAGTCGTCGGGTAGATGATTACAGTCAATTTTCTGTATCCCTCTCTTGTCTACTATCAAGAGATGGATCTATGTCGTTCTTCCCAAGGAACTCTTCAATATGCTCAAAATTTGTCCCCGGCAACGATGCCATTTATGTTATCACTCCAAAATTCACCCTAGACTGTAATCAGGTGAGCTTGGTAACATCAAAATTTTTGTAAATGTAAATGAGATTTTAAAAGGTCAAATGGACAAGACTCAAAATAATAATGTTCGAACTCGGAAAACAGGGCTAGCATGCACCAGCAATCAAGGTCTTGGCTAACTTCAATCAGTAATTGAGAGTGAGTATGAATAGAGGGAAGAATTCAATGAGAGGAATGTAGGGGCTGTTGTAAACATCAGGTCTACAGAAAGCCTAAGCAAGAAAGATTCTTAACACAAGATCTTCTTGAGTTTAGAAAATAAGGAAGCTAAATAAACATCATGATAATATAACGATCAAACATCCATCATAATATCACCACAACCATTCATGTGAATCATTCAAAGCATGAACATTTAGCATTAGAAGCAAATAAGCTGAAAGAGAAGATGATTTCTATTAACCAAAATGTCTTAAATCCAGTACATAGCTAGCTCATAGTAACTTCATCAAAATATTACAGTGTAAGGGAGCCTTGCTCAACCATATGAACCCTAATCTATTCTTGTACCATGAAATATATAGCACCATAGGTCCTTTATAGCTCACCAATTCGAACTCCAACCCCTTTCCCAAAATAGAAATAGTTACAAACAAAGAATGACACATTTTCACTGATTTCCTGCTTTTCAGGAGGCGAAATTCTGAAAACTAGACTTCAAAATGCCACTTGTAATTCTCAAAATACAACAGATGTGTAAAATATGAGAATTTTTTTCGTAGATAAGCTCGTTATGAAGAAAACCCTCTCTCATTTTTGTTAAATTCATCTCCATCTGGCCGCAACAGGTGTCACAAAAACATGTCTTGAACAGGAAAGCACGAAAACTGAAAACATAGGGCTCAAATATTCTTTTGAATCTCCCAATCCATGACACCTGTGTGAAAAAAGAAAGAGGTTAATGTTCCTAGGTCTGTGATTGACAATAACCTCCTTTGGATTTTTAAAATTCATCTTATTTCCCCCAGAAATCCTCCTAGAAGTCAACTGGTCAAAATTGTCATTTCAGCAGTCTTAAAACAGAGTTTAAGAAACACGTTCTGTAGCGCCACTTCTATGTCAAATAAATCTCTGGCCATAGCACATTTTGAAAAATTGAGAGAGGTTTTTGTTATTTGGTATGTGATGAACAAAAACCTCCTCCAGTTTTCAAAACTTCCTTCTCATTTGATCATAATCCAAGTTTCAAGTTAATGACTCAAAATTGGTAAAATAACATTGCACAATTCATTTTCTGCCAGAATTTAGGTAGTGAATTTAGGTAGCGCCCGTGATGCGTCTGTGTGCAAATTCCATCTCTGCCAGATATTAGGTAGCAAATTTCGGTAGCGCCACTATGCGTCTGTGTGCAAATTTTAAGTAGCGTTGTAAAAAATGCAGCACTCCAACTTGAACGTGTGCAGAGAAAGTAGTGACTTTGCATAGTATCAAACCCATTATCTTTAGGTGACTTGGCAGCATTGTAGGTAGCATACCAGCAGAATACCAAAATAGACTATTCTGCAGTGCCAAAGCGCTACGAAATGTATGCATTTTACTGCTGAGGGAGTTAGCACTTCACAAAAAAGCCCAAAACTCTGGGAATCAAGCACTTAGAAGCCTGTATAGGTGGAAGATTTAGTGTTTCATCAATTGTTTATCTTTGCAAAAGAGACACAAGCTTTCCAATGCCTTGGCCCTTATCTTTCTTCTTTTGTAGGATAGAGACTTTTGGTAGGGATTGTTCTTCAACGGCCTCTTTAAGCGTTGATGATCTTGTGAAAGGCTTTTTGACCTTGATGTTGGTTGCTGAAGGAGATGAGGAGAAGTGTAGCTTCTTTGTTCTTCCTATAAAGGTTTTTTGAGCTGCCTTTAGGAGAGGCAGGCCTCTTCTAGCTGCAAATTCTTGTGCTAACACATTCTACATTTGATGGGTTAGATACTAATTAAGTGTATTTTTTTTTATGTTTAAATCAAGTTATTTTCAATGTATAGTTTATGATGATCAATTAGAAAATTAGTCGCCCCTTTCATGCTTTTAAAGTTATATGGAATGAGAAAAACCAAATTGTTTGTTGTTCTTGATGAAATTGATATGCTAAATTGAGAGCATGGGATTAGCTTTCTTCAACATGTCGGAAATTAAAGGGAATTTTTCCACTTCCTTCATAATGGGGGAGAGAGGTTTCTGCACAACTACATGATTATCAGAGTACGTATTAAAGAGAGGGGGGGTGTCAAAGTGCATATGTAAAATTTCAGCGATGGATGCTCCTTCATCTAACAGAGCCTCACATGTCATATAAACAAATCCATTTCCCACTAATAATGATTCGAAGAAGGACAAGTATTTGATTGTGTTGAATGTGCACCTTCAAGGTGCGCATTCAATCCCTACCCCTTTGTAGATATGTCAAAGAGTAAGAAGTTATTAAGAAAAGTAGAGCAAAGATGGATATAAAAATAGAGGTTTTTTTATACATGATAGAGAGTCAAAACTTGCAAAGGAGACTCGTTCTTGTTAGCATCCCATCTATTATATCCTTAATTTCCTATGCAAACAAACATCTATTTAATTGCATATTGATCTATCTTTCTACAACCATGAAGAGGGCATATGGGAATGTTGAATGGAAAGCATGGAGTCTTCGACGTGTGTTCTTTTTATTTTTTGACATAATACCTAGTCATGGGTTACTCCTTGATTGACAAAAGTAAATGGTGGCGAAGTCCTACTGCCAAAGACCAGTAATTGAAGATTTTGGAAAACCAAAGAATAAATATGCCTTTTTTTCTCTAATTTCACAAAAACTAATATTTTAAAACACTTTAGACATACTAAATAATTACAACTTGAAACAAAATATAATAAAAATTAATAGTAAACTAATAAAATAGCCTACACATTAAACATAATATTCTACATAAACATAACATAAACCTTATATTAATCTCTCAAACAAATCTGCAATATTAATGTTGATGTCATGTATTAATGTTGATGTCATGTATGTTGGTGAATAGTTATTATAATTATACAAATAAATTGAGTGGCCTAACAACATTTCCTTATATTAATCTCTCACAAAAACCTTATATTAATGTGGATGTCCTATTACATATATCAAGTTGTGTTTGGAATATAATCTCTCACAGAAACCTTATATTAATGTGGATGTCATATTACATATATCAAGTTGTGTTTGGAATATGAGGAGCAGGGAAAGTCTGTAAGCCACGTCACATTGAAAATCGTTGGAAACCAATAGCTCCATGACCAAATTGTTAGAATTTTTGGAAACCAAATATGTTAGGGTCGGAGAATGTAATAATAGATTTGTGGACGACTTAGAGATAGTACGCTCAACCAAAACTGTGATTGCAATAATCTTCAACCGCTTTAACCATTCGTTTTTTTTTTGCTCGAATTCAACCCTGTAACTTGTAACCTCCTCTGCTCAAAAATTTCTTTTGTTTTTGTTGTTGATTCAATCGCTATAGGATATGGGATTGAATCAATAACAAAAACAAAAGAAATTTTTCTGTTTTCTCTAGTCATTTTGAAAAAATATTTAGTGTTATTTTTTTTAATTATTGTTGTTTTTTCAGGGATTGGATTGAATTAGATGAAAATGAGATAATTTTAGGGGTTAAATTTCGCAAATGAGTTATTTTTCTATGGGTTTTCTTAAAAAATAATTAGTTAATTATCATTTTTCTAAAAATGATTCGCCCAAATTTTATAGAATAATTTTTTTTACGTTATAATCGCCAAAATTTTATAAACAATATAAAATTGTTAGAAATTTGAATTTTTTACAAAACTATAGCCAAACATTTTACATTTTGCATTTTAAAGACTAGTAATATTAGCCCATATTTCTACATTTAAATATGATTTTTCATCCTTAAAATCATTCCTTTAACATCAACATAACACCACAGAGAATAAGGAAAGAAGTAACAAATTAATGCACAACATAACACGGAGAATAACACGGAGAATAAGGGAAGAAGTAACAAATTAATGCTAATGCAGAAACGGAGATGAGAGTGGGTAAAGAACTAATCCCTTTTCTTTGGCCGTTTAGATCAACTAATTTGGTGGTTCAATTTCAGAAAGAGAAGTATTTGTCTTAATTTCTGTATGATTGTCTGTATGGCTCTTATGCGATATCATGATTGAAAATGTGTAAATTGAAGAAATGATAATAACCTGAATAGACTCGGGTGCGGGCGTTCTCAGTGTGGTGCGAAAGTAAAGAGCCATTGCTAAAACATAGAAAGGCATAGCCGTTCGAGCATGAGTACGTCCTGGAGACATTGATTACCCATCAGGAAAAAAAAAAAGGCAGACAGGGAGCCAAACACGATAGCCACAGGACACATGGATGATATATGGCGAGCTGTAATTCACTGTAGAGATGGGACAGGTGCTGCGCTGCAAGAATGACAGACGACGAAGGCGGTAGAAGGAGTAGGACCTTCCCGTACCGCGCTTCTTTATACCGCTCTTCTTTATACAAATGGATACAGCGATTGATTGACGACAACATGAAAGGATCGGCGGTGGAAGTGGTTGGTTACTTTACTTTATCGTCTTTGTTCAACCCTTTTCTCCATTCACCAATTGATTGACGACAACATGAACGAATCGGCCGTGGAACTTACTCTATCTTTTTGGAACTCATAAATTTTTTCATAAATAGGAGTGAGATATTTGACTACTACAACCACATGATTTTTTTTTTGTTTAAATTCAGAGGAGGGTAGGGTAGGATATGTATATTTTTGTAGATTTTACCAATCAAATAGTTGGGTGAAATAGGGTCCCTTATCCCATAAACAAGAAGTCTCATACACCAATTTGATACGCTAGCTTAACTGTGACTTTAAAAATTATTATTATTATTATAAAAGCAAGATGTGTGACATGCACAGCACATGATGAGGGCCATTTGCAGTTTCCATTTTCAGTTGTATCATTCTGTAAGATCCATATATACACTGTATTAGTTAATTGCTTAGATTGGTTAATGTATTCTGTTGTTTTGAATAAGGGAAGAAGATTATTAAAAGAAAGGATTTACTAGTACCGTCTGTCCACATGAATTCCGAGGTTCCGAAATGGATGATGCTGCCGGAACCAGCAGTATGCTTTCCCAACCAATCAGAGGAAGCGTCACAAAATAAAACGGAAGAAGAAGAAGAAATGGAGAGATGCAAACGCTCCCAGACAACATTGGATAGTGAAGGGGGCGTGGAGGAATTTCTGGTTTTGTTGGACAGAATCGAAGAAACGAAGAAAGACTTGAAAAGAAAGCGCATGGATTTCAGTGGTACTAGTATAAGTGCAGGAGGAGGTATTAATGCAGTAGAGGAGGATCAAATGTTGGTGGCCCTGCCCCTCATGCAGCCGGCACAAGGCTCATCAGATGCTGTTGACACGATCCCTTATAATAAAAGCACTACTTCGCCTTGGAAACCCACATTCCAATGGGAGGACTTCAATATAAGTAATCCCTTGTCTGCACAAACAGATTTAATTGGCGCTGCTGCGACAGAAAAGAATAAAGATGAAGATGGAAGCATTCAAATCCGTAACGGCCTTTTAAAAACGAGAAGTTTTTTGGATGGGGTTACGCCCGCTGAATTTTCGCCTGATCACATGGATGATGTAAACAAGGAGGAGGACGTAGATGCCCCTCCAGAGTTAGAGCTACAGCTATTTCCCATCTAGCGATTGCTCCCCACCATCCATTACTCACCTACTCTGGGCTCGACAATGTTGATGTTCGTGAATCCTAATATCTTTTTTCTTCTCAACCTTTAGTTTTCAACCTGCAATATTCTTGAATCCTCATCAGCCTTAAGTTTTCAACCTCGTGAGTGTTGTGTAGCTTGTAGGCCGTGTTATAAAATTTATAACCCACTAGAACAATTAAAACGCTCATAGCTTTGGTAATCTGAATGTAACTTTGGTAGATTCTAAAATCATATCTAGTTTTGAAAGCAATTTTTAAATACCCAAATTACATATTTGGAAACATTTCAATTTCAACCCAGTCTGATAGAAAAACTCACTAAAAATACAGTATGCCAAAATCAGAAGAAACACTGAATATTTATGTATAATATATTATAAATTTATACATAGATATGTGGTATGGTAAGTTTACCAGTGAATTTTTATCTTGCTCATCAAATTGATTGTTTTATAAATTAAGTGTACAGACACTGCTGAGGTGTAAATTTTAAAACTGACTTATTAAATAATAATAATAAAAGGATTATTTATCCATCAAATTTAATCTATGAAAGGAAATTACTAAATTGGTGTATAAAATCTCTTAACCCATAATAAAACCTACAAAAATATACATAGCCCTGAAAACCCTCATTCCAATGATACGACTTTAATATCACTAACTCCCTTTTTGTACAAACAGATTTAAGCTATGATGCAGATGACGTCATGGTAATGAGGGGTTTTGAAATGGAGAATGGGCGAGAACCAGGAGATGAAGCAGGATCATCAATAGCGGAACCTGCTAAGATTATAGGTGTAGTAGGTTGGAGATAACACAAAATAAGTGTTACCAGCTAATTTGGTAGTTAGTTTTCTTAGATTCTCTTAAAGCTGGAGCTTCATTGGCGGAACTGCTATGATTTTAGGATAGTAAATAGTTTGGAGATGTTTCTTTATAAGCTATTCAAACTATTTTGGCGGAGTTATTTTCCTAGATTCGCTTAAGGGCACAATTTCAGTTATTAGCGGAGTGAGATATTGGCAACAAATCAGCGCTGTATTAACCTTGACGGTTTTCTCCTTGAAGAGAAGTCATTAAGACTCCCCGTGTTGGGCGAACTGATCGAGGTTTGTTATTAAATATTTATTATTTTCATTAACAAGTCTGCGTAAGCCATAGGTTTCTCACCGGTGGAGCTAGAGGATTGGATTTCATTTGCCTTTCTAGAAATTTGAACCGACTCCGTTCTCGGTTTGGTGACTTAAGTGGAGGACACATGGCTCAAAATAATTTAAAAAATGTTTTTAATCATGTTTCTGGAAACATGAAGGCTTATTCACCAAGGTTGATGCACTGTGTGGGGGCCGGACTCGTTCATTACCAATTAATTTTGATGTGGCGAAAAGCTCAGATGAAAGGACTTCTTCACTGACATCTGTTCTGAGATCCTCTGGTAGACAAGAAACTTTTTTCTCTAGTCAAAGTGTCGATACAAAGGCGTTTAACAAGTCTTCCTTACCTGTGATAGACAAGACTATTGCTACTCTTACAGGACCGTGTTTCGAGGGGGACTTTACACAGCAGCAGGGCTTAAACTCACTAAAAGTTTCTCTATCGACTGAGTTCCAATGGAAAAAATCTTGGAAGGCGAACAGGAAAGTTCGAAAGATGGTACTTGGGTCTGATGTGGGCCTGGAAGAGGCTGCTAGTTTAGCACTCTGTGGGGTGGTGGGTAGGCTATCCTATCCTTATGTTAGTAAGGGAAGCTTCCTTAAATGGTTGGAACACCAGTGGACAAATTGTCTAGGTTATAATCTAGAAACCCTTCATTTGGGGAAAGGGTAGCTGGGTTTCGTTTGTAAATCACTGGAGGATGCTACCAAATTGTTAGAATCGCCTTGGTTAAATGGGGGGTGCAGTATTATGCTTAAGTGTTGGAGAGTGGCAATAAACCCAGAGGCGAAACATTTTCAGTTCCGCCATCTGTGGGTTCTCATGCCTGGACTTCCGATACATTTGTGGAATTTAGGGGCTCTGCGAGCCATAGGGAATTCCTTGGGGAAGTTTCTTGCAGTGGATTCGGTAGGCCTGTAAAATTCCTCAAGAAAGATGGCTAGGGTTTTAGCCGAAGTGGATATTCATGGCGCACTGTCGGAGGCACTGGATATAGAATGGCACGGCCGACACTTTAGGCAGAAACTGGATTTCCTTGGCTTACCCTTTCATTGTAGTCGTTGTCGTGGTACTGGTCATATTCGGAGGGAATGCACGGGTGCACCGATGGAAGAGGAGTATGAGGACTCATTGTTACTAAGAGACCCTCCTGAGTACATGACGTAGATTGATTCGTATGTTAGCGATGGCTTATGCTTCAACCCAGATTCTACTTTTCTAGAGGAGGACCAGGACACACTCTCTGGTAAGTTGAAACGACATTGCCCTAGTTTTTTTTCTTCACTTTCTTTTTGGGAAAAGGAGGCCTTAGAAAAATCTGTTTGGATTCAGTCCTCTACCTCTAGTGCCCTTGGGTTTGTACCTGATGGGGGACATAAAAGTGGGGATCCTGTGTTGGTACCTGAGATTCCTACAAGGTATACTCCCCCCATATGCGTTGGGGTTGAAATTATTGGTGATTTACCCACGGCTGCCATTAAACCCTCCCTATTGGAGTCTCAGTTCTCAACTGAGATCCTTCCTGGCCCCATCAGTTCTCCATTGGCCAACTCTCCTTTAAATAGGAGCACCCAAACTCTGTCGAGTTACAGAGAGTCGGAGATGGATGAACCAACTCTTAGTGTTGTCCTCGACTCACTCATTCTATTTGTCAGGGGTAATAAAATTGTTACTAAGTTACCAGTCTTTAAAGGGAAATTGGTGGTGGGTTCAGGACTGGGTTCGGAGGGGACTTCCTCCTGAAATAATACAGGGGAGGGGAGGGGAAAGAATTTGCATGGTCAAGGGGAGTGGGGATAGAATTATCACCCTTAAAAACTATAAGCACTCGGAAAAAAAAAGGGTTCACTAACTCAGAATACTGTTGATTTATCATCTTCCCCCATAGATGGAGGGCCTCTTAGAGCAGTGAAAGCCCAGGCACGGGCTAAATAATGTTACTATTGTCCTTGAATATTAGAGGGACGAGAGGCACCCTTAAAAAGGCCTCAGTTAGAAGACTTTTGGAACAGACTCGCCCAAAAATCATTTTTTGTCCAGGAAACGTTGGTATCGGCACAAAACTCCAGAGATTTCATGCATGCCCTCAAACCATCGTGGGTATCTTGTGTGGTTAATGCCTTGGGAACCTATGGGGGCTTACTTGTCTCTTGGGATCCAACAGTTTATGAACTGGTTCCTTTTCTCACGATTGGTGGCATCTTGTTAACAGGTATCAACATTAAGGACAAGCGGGAATTAGCACCGTTGAATGTTTATGGTCCATGCATGGATCGCATAAAATTATGGAAGTTGGTTGCCAATAGTTTTTTATTGGTCCATGCCGGACGGGAGTGGAAGCGGTGGCTGGAAGGTTAGATCGATACATTGTTTTTGAAGCACTATTGTTAACTGTGGGATTGTTTCGGTGATGGGTAGAGTATACATTCATATCAGACCATGCACCAATTCTCCTACAATTGGAAGCCACTCCAGATCAAAAAGTTTATCCATTTAAATTCAATGCACACTGTCTAACTGATTCAGAATTTAGAATACTGGTTCAGGAAACTTGGAGCGATCCATTATTCTTGACAAAAATTGGTTTTTGGAAAAGGATCGTATGGAAGTTAAGAGTTTTAAAGGAAAAAACTAAACAGTGGTTTAGGGGGAAACATGAAAGGAACATTGAGAAACTCAAAGATCTCGAAGATGGAATCAAATTATCGATCACCAACTTGATAGAAGATTCTACAAATTTTGAAGAAGGTAGGAGCCTTTATATGAAGGAATTGGAAAGAAACAATACCCTAAAATATCTTCTTCTCGTATTGTTTGGCACATACGCAATTGGATTGGGGTGCTCGATTAACTTTTGTATTTTTTTCTTAATAGCTACACTTCTATGAAAGTGCAGCTATAAAAGTAACAAGCGGAAGTGGAATTAGGTGAAAACCTGTTGTTGGTAGGGAGGTTTTATCATTTTTAAAGAGTTTCTTGTGAACTTTGACTTGTTAAAGGGAAGAGGAGTCCAACCACAAGTACTCATTGTTTGCACCTGCCCACTTTGAATGGCTTGTAATTTAAACTATATGCATCAACATTGCTGCACTTACTCACTCTCAATGACTTGTAATCTTTCAGTGTCAATCACTTTGTAATCTCAACTATACATATCGATGCTATATATCATTAGAATTTTTTTGGAATAATACTAACGAATATATTTGAAAAAAAAATTGATGTGTGTCAAAATTCTAGAGTTTTACTTTTCCATGTCTATATAGTAAATATAAAAACCCCTCATTACTTGAGAGGTAGCTTTTTAAATTTTATAATTGTTTGTTAAGTTTTATATTTTTTATTTTCATCTGAAAATATATTTAAAAAATATTATGACAGTGTGATTTAAGTGTTTCGTTAAAAAATATTTGTAAAAGATTATGTGTTAAATATAAAGCAAAAAATTAGGGTGTATTGATTTTATTGTATTCTTAAATGTGTATTAAAAAATAGACAAATTCAATTATTTTTAGGTTCAAATTCTTTCTTAAATCAAATAGAAAAATTTTTAGGAAATTATAGTTCCACTTTTCTAATGAGAATTCTATACATTGAACTTTCCTCTTAAGGATTTTAACCTATTTTAAAAAGATATATATTGTTGAAATTTCAAAAAAATTAGATAAAAAAATGAGGATTCCAATGATATTATTTTATTTTATTTTTTATGAGTTTGTTATTTGTATAAAAATAGTAATAGATTGATTTGATACATAAATATAATTTATAATAATTTTACAATATTAAACTCATTATGTTGCATCTTAATGAGGAAATGAGATTTAACTACAAGAAATCAATAAATCAATGATGATAAAAGATAAAACACACAAAATATGATATGAATTATATAAAAGTGAAAAATTACCCCAGTGCATTAAAGATATTTTAATTTACTTTTAAAGTCACAATTTATTTTAATGGACTAAAATTGTGATCTAGCCATTTAGTTTTGCATTGAGTGTTGCAATTCTTTAAATTTATATCTTTGGGAATTATGATTAATCCAATGGAAATTGTAATTACTAAACTTAAATGCATTGGAAATTTCAATTAGAGATATATTTTGATGGAGTGAGTAGTATAATTGAAATGGATAAAAAGTGAAGAAAGAAGCCATCTTTCTTATTAGGGAAAGAGACATTTCATTAAGTAGGATTTGAATTCATTTCTTAAAAAAATAACCAAATTACTTGAATTAAGCAAAGGAAAACAATTTTTTGGCAATGACATTTCTATTTGTAAGAAGTTATAGATTATTAAATAGCAATCTAGTTTTAAGAATGTGATTTTTATAAAGAAAGAATGATTTCATTGACAATATATTCCATTGATTTTAACACTAATACAATATATGTTAGGTGTGAAATATGCTTAAGAGGAATCAAATAGTTGCATGGATTTCAACACAATGATATAACACAAAAGATAGGGTGCATTTATTTAAATTATAATACAGTGGAGCATGATTTAGTGTGATTTACAAAATGATTTAAATTTCTAGTGGAAGAGTTGAGGGTACAAACCCTTCCATTTCTATGGATGTCATTCCAAATATAGTGGTTAGGGTTGTACTATGTGCATATCCTGGTGGTAAGGATGAGGCTCTCTTCCATATGAAAAATGTCTTCCCTAGTATTAATAGAGTGAGGGATCCAAAGTTTGTCTTGGCAACCATTTTCTCAAGTGGACTAGAGAGATTGGATTAACACTCCAAGTCCCTATATGTCCCCCTAGTTTCTTTCCAGTTTGATTCCCAATATGCAATGAGAAATGAGTCTTTGGAGTTAGCAACTATTTTTTTTATGAATCTTCCAAGTGTGATATAGTGAGACTAGGGTATGTATACTTATGCAGAACAAAAAGACGAAATTCGACCTCTAGTCAGTATTGGTTGGGGAAATTGTTTTTACTTCTCCCCATTTGATTCACAATATGAAAGAGGTTCACCCAGTGGTTGAAGGGTTGAAGGGACAACCTATAGCTAGTGCATCCATGATTTCAAATTTGGTCAACTCGGTCACGGGTTTTCATTCAAAATTTTAGGTGTTGAAGTATTCTAGGTTGAGAGATGTTGTGAGGGATTAGTAGTCAAATAGGTCTCGTCAAATAAACATTTGATCACTAATTTCATCTGGAAAATGTTTGGAAAAAGTATTAAGGAATCTGATAATCTATTTGACAAAATGCATACACACAATTAGTGCCAATGTATTTAGGATACATGTCATGTGTTTGTGAAATGTCTATAAGTAAAGTGCTTGACGAAATTTCAATAAGCAAGGTGTTTGGTGTTTTTGCAAGAAAGGAAGGAAAAATTTCAAACTATGGTTAGGTCCCTCTTCAGAAAAACCATCAACTTGTGGGTGCATTATGAAGATTGTGTGTTTGATCTAAAGTGGAAATTGGAGTGCAAATAAGGGATTCATGGGGATTAGTAGTGTTTAATAAATGGGGATAAACAACTTAAGGATCAAAACACTATTGTTTGTCTATAATATAGGCAAAGATTTCATCCTCAATTTGGTTATGTGATTGCGTGGAGAAGTCGGGGTTTCAAATTTGCCTTCAACTTCCAAACCTATGTCATTTAAGGATGCAATGAAAAACAAATCTACCAATACAAATGTTTTGAAGGATTCTCCAATTCATAATGCTTATATAGTGGAGCACAATGAATGGGTATAGTTGGTGGAGATCACGATGTCAGAGGCAACCCATCTACATTCACTATATGGAAAAAAAATGATTATATATAGATTTAATGAGTATCGACCTCTTACATTGGCATTGTTTAAGTGGATTCACTCGACTTGGAACAAGAAATGTGAGATCCATCTGTGTTCCAAGGGATTTTTTATTGTTCAATTATATGATCATGTTGATTATCAACAAGTATTTGTGGAGGTCCTAGGTTTTGGGGAAATGTAGAACTTTTTATAACTCCTTGGTTTCTTGAATTTCATCCCAACACTATGTCAATTACTAGAATGCTAGTTTGGGTTCGTCTTCCCAATTTTCCATTACATTTATGATATTTATATTATTTTTCGAAGATATCGGGAATGCGTTGGCCACTTACATAAGATCAGATCTTGAGACAGTTGTAGTTGGTTTATTCACATATGCTTGTATCTATGTTGAGATAGACCTTAGTAAGGGTATTATAAACAAAATGATCCTCACGTGGAAGGATTTTAAATACACACATATCTTAGATTGTGTGAACACAACTTTCCTGTGCAATATATGTCATCTTCTAGGACATGCACAAGCTACTTATCCCCATTCTTGAACCCATCCTCCCAGGAAAAAGGGAACCAAATCAAAACCAAAGAGATGGAATATTCTAGAGGAACTGAATTTGTAGATCGACCTTGATCAAAATTAGCTAAATCAAGACCAACAAGTGTTGAATGGGGAATCCACTCCTTCTTCGGGGGTTAAAGTGGAATAGATGGATACATGACTTTCCTTCTTGAGGGAGGTTTTGGTAGCTAAATCCCATGTAGGTGGAACAAAAATACATTGAATCAAATTGATACCTCCTATTCAAATAAGAAATTGGGTCCTTTTAAGAATTTTGATCTCTCGACTTCCAACTCATAGCTAGTTACTATGGCTCCTTCTTTAGAGGGGTGGCATGGACTTAAAAAGAAGGGGAAAAGGGAAAGATAGAGGATTTATTTATAAAGGGAAAGAAATGAAATGTATATCATTGTAAGTGCAGTGTATTTATTTTTATTTTTATTGTACTTTAAGCACATGAAGAATGCGACTTTATGTCTATAATGGAATAGAAATGATATGGAGAAAATGATCAATTAAACGTCTTTAACAAAATACAATGAAAAAAAAATCTAAAATACATATTATAATGTTTCTAAAGAAGTTCCTAGTTATAAATTGAATTCTAGCACTTTGTTCACTTGGGTGTGATTCCTTTGTTACTATTTGCACATTAAAAACATTATATTCATATGTGTCATTAATTCACAGAACTTGTTGGTTTCATTTCTTATTCTAGCTTTGAAAAATATATTGTGGCTAGAGGAGAGATGTAGGATTCCCCCAACCCCACCTCTAGAGGGGTCCCTTGGGAGGCCCCATAAAAAAATGCTCATGGTATTTCTTTATTTATAATTATTTCTTGGGAAATGTGTTTTGTAACTTGAATTTATTTATGTTCAGGAAAATCATAGAGAATATTTATTTTTTGTATGGCACATTTCAAAGGTAAGGTAGCCTTTTCCTCAAACAATTTGGAGTTCTTGGCTAAACATACTCCCTAGGCTATAAATAGGGGAAGATCTCTATACCTCATGGTTTCTTTGTTCAAAACTCATCTTTTGAGGGCTTCCTCAATGGTATTTCCTCCCTAAGCATTTTTTAAGCCTATTAATTTGTTTTATTCCAACTAGAGACCTCCTTTGTAAAGCTACATGAAATAATAAGATGTGAGTTGGATTCAATGTCTATCATGCAAAGACAACACCTCCATGGACCCTCATAATTTTGTTTATGTAGTATATCCTAGGTTGGAGCTTTATTGTTCAATAGGAGCCACATAAATATTTTCATTTTGGATAAACATTTGAATTTCCATAKATACCTTCACCACCAGGTCCATGGGATATCATTTCTATCAATTCTTATGGCTGTATACCCTATCCTTGGTTCATTATCTTTGGTGGGTTTAGAGACCAAATGAGTTGATCCTCCTCATCTTTTAGTCTCATGAAATACGTTCTTAGATTTTGAATGTAGTTCTCCTAAGTGTCATAATCATCTTCCCTGAGTCCAATATCTCTCCAAGATAACCAATGTTATTGCCCATCAATGCCTTTGTTTTGTCTTGCAATTTGCCTCAAAGAGTGATAACCTCTATTTTTCAAATCAAGAATTAGATGGGTTGGAAGTTTATACATTTCATTTCTTCATATCCAAGGTTCAAGGCCTAATTGAACTTTATCCCATTTCCTTGTTCACCATATCATCCAGTTACCAATCAGAGGGAATGATGAGATGATTGATTTCCAAACGATTAAAATGATCTAATATTTTCTTATTGATTTTTTTACCTAGTCCTCTATTGAGTTTGGAGAGATGTATTTGTCTTTTGTAACCTGAGGCGAAAGCCTAGATCCTTGTACAAGTACCCATACATTATTTGTTGCTAAAGCATTTGAGAACATAAAAATGTTCTGGAGGCCCCATTCACCTTGATATTTTAGGGTTGCAATCCTTTTCTAGGAAGCTAAAATCATCCCTTTATTCTCAACCTCTTGAGACCAAATAAACCTAAAGCATAATTGCCAATTTTTTTCCGATACACCTTTCATAATCCAAGCAAGGGGAATACAATATATGAGAATGGATTCAAGGACCTCTTTATATACAATGCATTAAAACCAACAACATGTAAAATAATGTAAATATAGTTATGAGGAACATATGAGGTTGGAGAAACAAACTCTTAATATTGGAAAGCAAAGGAGGTAGGGTATGACCTTCGCTACAATTATTGACTTAAAGGTTCAAGAATGGTCTTTGAAGTGCCCTTATTGAAATTGCACTATAGATTATAGATGTTACTTAGTAATTTTTAAATGATCAAATTCATCTAAGACATATACATAATGATGATTATCTAAAATTTTAATGTAGTCACCCGCGATTGGAACAACTGTAAATCCATATTAACTCCAAATCTATCATACTCTAAGAGGGATCAAATCCCTTGAGATTCAAACCTTTCCTCAAGTTTTGCACTTAAAAGAGGTTTTCACCTCAAGAGATTTGATCCCTCTTGGTATATGATAAATCTAGAGTTAAAATGAATCTACGTTGATTAGCATTACTTCACAAATAACCATTTTTATGTGATCATTAAAATAAGTTAATACATATAATTATATATAGAATTTAAGGTTTCAAAAAGTTCGAACTTTGGAATTTTTCATTTTGAAACATTTAATTTTGATTTTGACTTAATATATTCGAAATAGTTTTTCAATATGTGACATGCACATGTATAAATGAGTATTTATTCATGTGCGTTAAGGATGTATTACACCTGAATAAATGTTGTTAGGTATATATAAGGGGCCTCTTTAGGTAGTTATTATAAATATTAGTTATGTAATAATGTGTGCAAAGAGTAAGAGTAATAACTCAAAGCATTAATACAAAATCTCTTCAAAAACTTAAAATATAAAAGAAGGCATATCAATTATACCTTTCATAATATTAACAAAGGTTGCATGGCAGTGTAGTCCATGTTGAGTTAGTTGGGAAATATATGTTGAACAATGAAACTCAATATAACTAAATGCATAGGTAACGAATAGTCTTTGTCAATATATAATACATATAATATAGAAGAATAACATTATTGTTTATGCAAAGAGAACAATGACAATAATAAAGAAAAAACAAGTAAAAACATTTAGTATAAAACTTTGTAAAAAACAAGTAAAAACATTTAGTATAAAACTTTGTAAAAAACAAGCAAAAAATTAAAGTGTTCAATGTGGAGTAAAACTTAGTAAATAAGTGAAGTGTTCAATGGGGAGGTTAGCATATGTGAGAAACAATGTAAAGAGTTTGAAGTAAAAACATTTAGGACAAAAATTTGTATGAATAGGCAAAAAGTGTTCCATGTGGAGTAAAACTTTGTAAATAAGTGAAGTGTTCAATGGGGAGTTAGCATATGTATGAAGGAATATAAATAAGTGAAGTGTTCAATGGTGAGGTTAGAATAAGTTGGAACTAATGTAAAGTGTTTGGAGGTTAGGATGGGCAGGAACCAATACAACTTTTCCGTAGGTTAGAATTGCGGGAAGCAAAGTGGGTAGAGTTCTTGGCACAAGAGATGACATTTAGATTGTGCAAGAATCAATGTAAAGTATGTAGAGACTAGGATGTGTGAGAACTAGTGCAAAGTGTTTACATGTTAGAATTGCAAGAAGCAAAGTGGGTATATTTCTATGCCAATGTTTCATCGAGACCTACACAGAAGACCTAGCTACAACAAGTACAAACAAAGCTTATCAAGAAAGGACGAGAGATTCAATATGGAAGAATGAGAAAATATATTCACACTACTCTAATGAGCTAATCAATGATGATCATTGTGATCATTGTGTTACAATGAATGAGTGGAATACACTCATATATAGGAAATAACATTCCATAATTAAGAAAAACAATTAAGCAGTTAGATTTCCTTAGGAATGCATGCATGCATAATAGTGATGATCTAAATAGAAAGTCTAAAATACAACTAGTCAGTTAACTCCTACTGAACTAGTGTGTCGAAAATAGAAATTTATCCAACACCCCCTTGAACATCACTATGGAGTAAAAATGAGTCCCGGCTACTATGACATATTAGGAAAAAATGAAGCTTTGGTTTGCCGAAGAAAGAAAAAACACTCCTTCAGAGACTCAAAAAGAAGGTTTAAAACTTCTAGAGTAGGAATGCAGGAAGATACTCCTTACTAGAGAGAAGGAATGGGGATTAAAGAGTAGAGCTCTCTAGCTACAAGCCAGGGATGAGAAAAAAAAATCTTCCACAACTTTTCCAACTTTAGGAAGTTAATTAACACCGTTTGGGACATAGATGGAGAAAATGGCACCTCTACCACCTCTTTTGAAGACATTGCTTCAACAAGAATTCTCCATTTACAAAATCTCTACAAAGAAGACTCCTAGGCCTCCATCAATGCAGTGCTACAAGTAGCCTATCTTTTTCTCGGATTCATCGATCAAGAAGGGAACAATCAATTGATGGCATAAATTTATAAAGAGGAACTACAAGTAGTCCTCCTCAATTTCCAAAAAGAAAACGGCTCGGGCCTTGATGGCCTTATGGTATAATTCTACTTGGAATGTTTCGGTTTATTATTTCTTATTTTTTTAGACTGGTTGAGGAAGAGAATAACCATGTTCAGTGAGGTCACCGAATCTGAATTGCTTGCTATCATTTTATCCTTCAAAAGGGATAAGAGTCCAGGGCCGGATGGATATATTGTTGAATTCTTTGAATATGTCTTTGATCTTTTTTTGTGGGGGGGCTTCTGTGGGTAGTGAAAGAAGTGCAAATGACATGTAAAATGTAGAGTTGTATAAATGCAACATTTTAGCAGTTATTCCTAAACTGGACTACCCCAATTCATTTGATGACTTTCATCCAATTGCTTTGTGTAATTGTTTATATAAAATTATTGCAAAGATTATTGTGGTTCAAATTAAACCCATTTTATCCAATGTCATTACTTCATAACATATTGGATTTCTTAAGGGTTGACTTATCCATGAAGTAATAGGTTCAACGTAGGAAGGTATGCATACAACTAAAATCCAAAAGTGTCATGTTTTTATCCTAAAAATTGATCTCTCTAAGGCCTATGATTGTGTCTCATAGCTTTACCTCAAATTATTGCTTCTTCAAACAAGGTTTGATTTTTCATTCAAGTGAAATGGGTCATGTGTTGTGTGTCTATTGTTCCTTTTGTTGTTCTAATTAATGGGTCGGGTTCATTATTTTTCAAGGTTGCTCAGGGGATGATACAAGGCTATCCACTTTCCCTTTACCTCTTTATTTTGGATGTTGATGGGATAAGTAGGGCAATCTTGGAGGAAAAAAGAGTCAACAAATTTCAAGGAGTTAGTTTGGGTAGGAATGAGCAACTTACACATCTATTATTTGTGGATGATGTGCCAATTTTTTGTTTTTTGCAAAGTACAAGGGTAGGTTTTAAAGGAAATCCTAGAGCATTTTTTTTATGCTACAGGAATGGTTACAAATGCAACTAAATCATCCATATATTTTATGGAAGTGGAGGAAGTTATCAGGCACAATATCTCTGGGATTTTCAATTTCTCTACATTTGCTTTGGAGGAAGAGTTTAAATATCTTGGATTTGTTCTTAAACCCATTAATTATAGTGTCACCGATTAGAAATGTCTTTTATCTAAGATAGAAAGGAAAGTAAATTTATGGTGTAACCGTTGGATGTCATGAGGAGGAAAATTGATCCTAAACAAATATGTGCTTGAAGCTATATTATGTATTGGCACTTACTAGCACTCATTCATAATGAAATATTAAATCACATTCAGAAAATATTTTTAAATTTTGTTTGGAAAGGAAGTGAAGATTATATGGGGTCTCACCTGGAAAATTGGAAAATCCTTTCAAAGCCCAAGTGCTTTAGGGGATGGGATCCTAAAGATGTTTGGATTTTTTGTAAGGATTTAGCTGGTAAATATTGGGTTTTCTTGACCAAAGATATCCTTCGGAGACACATTTTGATAGAAAAATATATTTCTCTAGATTTTGTTCTGGAATGGATACGCCACAGACAGAAAAGCACTTCAAATGTTTCCAATCAATGGTGGGCTCTCTCTCGCACATTTCCTATCATGGGGAATTTTCCAATTTGGAAATTTGGTACTCGTGTTAATGTAAGGATCAAGAAGGATGTTATTTTGGGCTATGGAGAATGTGTTTTTCTTACAAGGGATCTTATAACATAGCTTCAGGAAATTGGTTGTTGTACTCTGAATCACATCGATGATGTTACAAGAACAACTATCTAGTATCAAGAATGGCTTTTGTTGTAGATATTAACATTGATGAAAGGTGGCACAATCTCTGGTCCCAATATACGTTTGAATTGCACAAAGCTCATGTGCAATTATCAGATAGTGAGGATGAACAAGTTTGGTCTTTCAATAGTGTTAGGGGTGAGTACTCGGCCAAATTAGGATATTTGGCATACAAGATTTGGGAGAAAATCCTAACCTTTGGTGGTACAACAAATTTTGGAAAATTTGAATCCCTCTAAAAGGTATCTTGCTCTTCTCGCTAGCGTTGAATGGAGAAATTTTGACTTGGGACAGGTTGCAGATTCTGAATAAACATGGACCGGGACTTTGTTATCTATGCAAAAGGCATGATGAAACCAATTCTCATTTATTTCTAGGTTGTCATTTCTCCCGTCAAGTTTGGATGGAAATAGAGAGGCAACTGGAGTTGGATCATTTATGGGACAGAGGTACGATTGCTAATTGTTTTCAGGAGAATTTCATACGTCCTACCTTGAAGGTCCTTAGGGTGCTTCTGATTCTATTAGTGTGGGGGGTTTCGCTGGCCAGGAACGCGAGTTTGTTTGGATATAAGAGCTACCCTATAATCAAAATATTTGAGGATGCTTTGGCTCTTCTCACTCGTTGTAAATCTGATCAGAAGATAAAACAACCTTGTTTGGTCCATGATTTGGAGATAAACAAATCCGATGCATGGGAATTTTTTTACGGTGCCTGTCAAGGCCCAGGAAGAGTTTGTGGCATGGGATTTATTCTTCATTTTTTTTACTCTCGTTTTGTTTATGGAAAAACAAATGTAAGACCGGGGATAATTTTTTTTGAAGAATTTAAAGCTTTGTTTGTACTATTGCACCTTCTAGGCCTTCAACATATTGCACATCTACTTCGTAATATTACTACTATGTTTCATCATCTCAACTTCACTCATATTCTACGGGAGCATAATACTTTAGTTGATGCACTTTCTAAAGTTGCATTGCTACTACCAAAAAACCTTTTTGTTCTTGAAGAATACTCTAATGGAGGTTTGCTCACAATTAGAGAGGGTGCCCTCTCTAATATGTAGTTCTTTTAATGATTGTTTTTTGGTTAATCTCTCTGTACTTTGTATCAGTGTATGACACTTTTGGATTTTTTAGCCTTTTGGTTTGGTGACACTTATGTTTGGCTTCTTGCAAGCCCTAAATCTACAGAGTATCTAGTTTGAACTTAATTATGCTATTCACTTTGCACTAGACCTTTGCATCTGAGGATTGTATCTTCCATTTTACTCATATATATATATATATATATATATATATAATTTTTAAATTTTAGGTAAAAAAAATTCATAATTTTATAGGTTAAAGTTGGAAAGACATAATTTATTTATACCCATATATTTTAAGGATATCTTAAACAACTTAAAACTTTAAAAAATCTAAAAATCTATATCTTTTGGAAAAAAATATTTCATAAAATTCGAGAAAAAAAAATGTGAATTTCTAACCTAATCCATACTACTCTAAAATGTACATCTCTCCTTTTACATTTTGAAAATTTAAAAATATTTTAGTATTATGAGATATTAATCTTACTTTTCTACACACCCTTGTGTATCTATCCTAAAGACGCTCCTTCTTACCTTAAATGCGTCTAGCAAGATTCGGTTATATATATATATATATATATATATTATCCTTTTAAAATAATGTACTCAAATCCTCTAAATAATACTCAATAATCTACTAAATCACGAAGTATTGTTAACGATAATTTTTTATATTTACATATGGCAACAGAAAAAGTAACACTGAGAGAACTTGAAAGATATAATTTCATTTTTGTTTTTTTAAATTATTAGTAAAGTCCTTAGTATTATTTTAAAAATATTTAATGATATATAACATCAATATGTATATAATTATGTTGAAACGCCTACACTTATTGATAATGGGTATATTTAATATGTTTTTAGTGCTTAATCAGTTTTGTATGAACAAGATTAAATATTGTTGGAATATTCTTAGTCGTCCCAATAAATTAATGGTTATGATTTCAACCACTAACTTCCTCACTACTATAAAAACATCCGTTAACATATTTATTTTTTTACTTTTACTTAATCATATTTAAAATTTACTATAACAACTAGCTGATTGCCACTTTTGAGTAATTAATGTTTCATTTTCTAGAAAACCCAAATTCACCAGCTACTATTTTTATTACAACTATTATTTACTGAGCGGAATTTTCCTGCCTATACCGCATCGATTATTTAATGCGCATGGTTCTGGAGCTCTTACCGGCCACGAGTTACTTGTAACTGTGCTAGTTGAGATTAGATAGCGTGACCAGGTGCAACAATGATGACGTATACATGAAATTACAAGTTCAAAGTGGACAGGTGCAGACAAGATTGGATTCCACGTGTCCCTCACTTTTTTCGCGGATCCACGCTCACTTCATTGTTGGGTCACAGTTAACAAAAACCTCCGTACACACAAAAGAAAAAAGGGAGTCACGATTTAGAAGCAAAGATTAGAATATTGAGGGAGGTTGAGCTGTACACATGTTTCGATGTAGAGTTGTGGACGAAACAAAAAGTAAAATGGCCCGTTCCGTCCCGTCATGTCTTTCCTTCCGTTCCACTTAATTATTGATCTTACGTCATCCAATTGACGTCAGATTCTCTGTGAACTTGTATTTCATTTTAAAAAAAAGGTATTTTGTAGTTGAGAAATGAGACAAGTCACTCTTCTCCAATCAAACTCTATCATATCATATAGACAAAGCATGATTAGCAGTATTGGCGCTTATTCCCAACCTCGTTTGCGATTTAAAAAAGCCCTCCATAAAAATGTAAAATATGTTTTATAAGAAAATTGTTCAACATGTTAGAAAATAGTTAAACGCATGAACATCAAGAAAATTGATTAATTAATTAATAAATAATTCAAAATATTTGAATTAAACAATGTAGTACAATTTAAGTCACTAAGTATGAATGATAAGAATCCACATACTTTTAAAACCCTGTGGAGATAAATTCAAAATTATTTTCATATAGAAAACATATTTTTGATTTGGCGGATCAATAAAATTTTGAATCTTGTTCACCTAGCACCATGGAGATCATGCGGAGAAGACAATATAGATTCGTTAAATCTCCATTCTCCACCAAAAACGTTGCCGTGCGTTTAAGTGGTGTGCAGTTTATATGACAAGGAATAAATCACACAATTGGAATTGCAATTTTTTTTAGGCGTTTGAATTTTTTTTATATGAATTTTATCAATCTAGGTAAGCATTTTTAAGCATTTTTAAATGTATAAAAAAATTCAGTATTCTCAAAAAAAAAAAAAAAAATGGGTATTTGAATTATATAGAAACAGTCAATCAAATCTGAAGTTCCAACAATTTTTGACTAAATTTCTTGAAAATTTGATAATAAAAAAATATACCCATAAAAATACCAAAAAATTAAACATTTAAACTACACTTTTCCTTATATCAATCTACTCTATTTTGTTATCATGATATACATGAAATCAATGTTACAAGTACTAAAACATGGAAAAAAATAAATAAATGATATACATGAAATCAATATTATAGGTACTAAAACATGGAAAAAAATAGGTAATATATATATATATATATAACCATTTGGATTGGCAACTCTAAAATGAATGGGCATTCAAACAACTACATTCACTCATGAAGATGACAAGATTGATACCTTTTTAAGGTTGTGCTTCTTTAACCCTCTTCCAACAATGAAGAAATTGAAGCCATGAAGATGGACTGGTTGATTCTGTTAGAGATAATGCTTACAATTGTTGTAACTGTGAGTTAGCCTTACAACTGTTGTAACTGTGAGTTTCTAGGTTAACTATTTTTAGCTAATCAGATCCACTTTCTTATGATCTAGATTGTTAGGAGTCGGTGATCTGGATGCTATATATGTAACATCCATTTGTCTGTGTAATACATTTTATTATTGTGTGTTAATCTTGTGCAATGGTTGCTCTCTCGATTTCCAAGTTGGTATCAGAGCAAGGACCACCCTAACTCTCTCATGAGAGGGGCTGGAAGATGAGAGAAGAGTGATAAGTTGATTTCGTTGTAGGAGTAGATTCGGTTAGAGGGTTTGAATTTCTAAATTTTCTGTGTGTTTTGTGAGATTGTTGCGGGAGACTCTCCTTGTGAATAAAGGACCACTGCGTAGGAGAACTGATGAGGGTATCCCTTCCCAGATATTCATTGATCAAACTGTGAGAGGTTAGACGCCTCTGCATTCATTGATCAATGACAGTTGCGTGGAAGAAAAGAGATACATCACATCACTTGCGCTCACCTCACGTTTTTAAGATTTGGAAGCTTGCAGCCTGCTCATTCCGTAGCAGCCAATGACTGCTTACCAGATCCGTTGATGGTTGTAAAACATGTTTATTAACACCAGATCTACTTTGGTGTCGACAACAGGGTTTGATTTTCTCTCTGCCGAAACTCTGATTCCCACTGCAATGGGTGGACTTTATGTTCGGCAAGTGCTTGAGTTGGTTTGGTAGATTTGTTGTAGTGTTACATATAGTGTGATGTGATTTGTGTATGTTATATTATTTTTTGTTTGTAAAATTATATTGTCAAGAACCACTCAAAGAACAGAGTGATATAACTCAGGTATGTAGTTCTTGATGTTCTTTGGAGCTATAAGAACGAACGAATAACTAGTTTGAAGTCTGTTAAAAGCTGGAGATTTTTGTTGTATTTCGATGCTTCAAGATCATTAGTTAAGGGTTATCATTGTATTGATGAGTGTGTGTGTAAAAAGGTCATTTTGTAAGATCGATTACTTATTGTTTCAGTATCGAGACTATTCTTAGAGGTAGTTTAGAATCGTTGATCCTATAGATACTTCAAAGATGGTCGGAAGCGGTTGTATTTGTGCTGTATGAAGTGGTCGCTCGAAGATGATGGGAGAGAAAGAGCATGTCTATGAAGTTCAGAGATGGGTGTAACTGCATATGAGGACCAGTGAGACAGACATGACAAAATTTGTGTTGTAACCTTTTTGTTATGTTTTGTAATTTGTGATTATAATATTTGTAATGTAAGCATTAAGGGAGGGTGTTAGAGATAATGCTTACAACTGTTGTAATTGTGAGTTAGTTGTTGTCACTATGAGTTAGTTGTTGTAACTGTGAGTTAGCCTTACAGTTGTTGTAACTGTGAGTTAGTTGTTGTAACTGTGAGTTAGCCTTACAGTTGTTGTAACTGTGAGTTTCTAGGTTAACTATTTTTAGCTAATCAAATCCACTTTCTTAGGATCTAGAGTGTTAGGAGTCGGTGATCTCGATGCTATATATGTAACCTCCATTTGTCTGTGTAATACATTCTATTATTATGTGTTAATCTTGTGCAATGGTTGCTCTCTCGATTTCAAAGTGACTCTTCACGGTTAGTGAGCTCGTGTCTTAAGTTAGTGAATGCCTTTGAATATGGTGCTTTTGAATGCCATCGGTTTTGGTGGGGGGGGATATGTTAAAAATGTCAAATCTAAATCTGTATGTGAATATTAGATACTTATGCTATGATTATTAGAAATTAAAGAAATATCTTATACTTACAACAAATATAAATGTAAATGAGTGTTTATAATCAATGATTATGTATATAAAATTGTAAAAAAATTATAAAGATGTTTTTTCATATTTATGAATGGTATTCCTAATAAAATTATTAGTGTAAAGTATTGTGAACAATCTAAAATATTTAAACACAACAATAAACAATAAATGTAAATCATTTTTTTTAAGGATCACTCAAAATTACAAATTACATTGTATATTATACTGTAAACAAATATNTTTGAATATGGTGCTTTTGAATGCCATCGGTTTTGGTGGGGGGGGATATGTTAAAAATGTCAAATCTAAATCTGTATGTGAATATTAGATACTTATGCTATGATTATTAGAAATTAAAGAAATATCTTATACTTACAACAAATGTAAATGTAAATGAGTGTTTATAATCAATGATTATGTATATAAAATTGTAAAAAAATTATAAAGCCTATATATTATCAAAACACAAAAATATCATATATATATATATATATATATATATATATATATATATATATATATATATATATATATATATATATATATTATGCATAATTAGGAAATTTAAGTTTTAAATAAATTTTTATTTAAAAAAAAAAAAATGTTTTTTCATATTTATGAATGGTATTTCTTTATTAATTATTCAAAATTGTAAATTACATTGTATAATTATGTATATAAAATTGTAAAAAAATTATAAAAATGTTTTTTCATATTTATGAATGGTATTCCTAATAAAATAATTAATGTAAAGTATTGTGAACAATTTAAAATATTTAAATCCAACAATAAATGTAAATAATTTTTTTTACCAATTACTCAAAATTGCAAATTACATTGTATACTATAACGTAAACAAATATCATATATATTATCAAAACAATTAAAGTATCTTATAAAATGAAAAAATATGATTTAAAACATTTACAACCCAACAATAAATGTAACCATGTTTTTTTTTACCATCTACACAAAATTACATTGTATATTTTAGTGTAAACAAATATCATATAATATCAAAACATGAAATAAAGTATGAGAATACTCACATGAAAACCAATCAAGCACATCATCCTGCCTCTTCACCAGATGACTTGGTGGGGAAAAGGAAGTTACACAATTGTTCTTATTGGTAGCATTGCCATGAGTGGTGGATTGACCAACCTCGAGATGTTGAATGCATTGGAGCATAGAACCTCGAAATTGGAGTTGGAATGGTTTTATATCAATGANATGACTTGGTGGGGAAAAGGAAGTTACACAATTGTTCTTATTGGTAGCATTGCCATGAGTGGTGGATTGACCAACCTCGAGATGTTGAATGCATTGGAGCATAGAACCTCGAAATTGGAGTTGGAATGGTTTTATATCAATGAGACAAAATTGCAATAGTTGGCATAAACAAATCAATAGAACACACAAGTGCAAAAGGAGCTCAAGAGAAAAGTTTATTTGACACCCTTCGAGATGTTGAATGCATTGGAGCATAGAACCTCGAAATTGGAGTTGGAATGGTTTTATATCAATGATAGACAAAATTGCAATAGTTGGCATAAACAAATCAATAGAACACACAAGTGCAAAAGGAGCTCAAGAGCAAAGTTTATTTGACACCCTTCCACAAAGGCTACACATAGAACCTAGAACAACAATGATATAAAGAAGAATAGATCATGGCAATGGTCAAATTATTGTCTAAATCATGATATAGCTACTTCTAACCCAAATCTAGTAGTATAGACAAAAGATGGAGAGAAAATAATACTTTGGGTCTAAAACTTCAATGACGTACTCCTCATTGAATTTTTTACAGGAAGAAACAAGTATAGTAAATTTTAATTATCAAACCAAAAGAGCAAGAGCCATTCACTAGCCTTGCAAGAAACTACAATAAAAGAGTTAAGAGAGTAAATTGATGTTAATGTCGAACTTATTTTTTCAAAGATAGCATAACATGACAAAAGAAATAGTTAAAATATTTAAAATCCAATAGAAAATATTTTGGGGAGAAATACACCTCGAGGAAGAATATATAATCTTAGAATAATGATAATAAACCAAAACTTGTGAAGAACTATTACCATCTATGAAGGAAACGATTATCCAAAAAGACATTAAGTTTGTATGCAATATAATTTAAGTTTGTATGCAATATAATTTTAGTAGTAGGAAACAAAACAACATGCATTTTTCACATGGTCCTTGAGACACACAACATTGATATTGACATTATATGGCGTTGATTGAAGGAAATAACAAGAAAATATAAAGAAATAGTTCTTCAAAATATTTAGAACCAAGGATAAGAAATATCTAACATAAAAACTGAAAGAGATAAAATATTACCACTTGAGCCAAGTTGGTAACATAAAAACTGAAAGAGATAAAATATTACCACTTGAGCCAAGTTGGTGAGAATAGGATAGTAGATCCAAAGACTTACTAAGTGATGCGAGAAAAGATAAATCTGAAATTGCTAAGTTATAATGGTCCAATATAGAGTTGCTACCAAAAATTAGAAATAGATTCAAAGTACAGGATGTAAAACATGTGAAGAAGCATTGTAAACATAATAACAATTAGAAGCAAATGAAGACTAGATCCAATCATCCACATAATCTAGATTAGAGAAGAAAATGAAAGTACGTAATAAATTCATAAAAGGCCTATCAATTCTAGTCAAGAAGAAAATAATTGTGCTACTTAGCATTTACAATGAGTGGACATACTAAGGATGGTCTCCCATTTACCCTTTCTATATTTGGTACTACATAATGTTTTTTTCTAGGTTACAAAAATGAGTAGACATACTAAGGATGGTCTCCCATTTACCCTTTCTACATTTGCTACTACATAATGTTTTTTTTTCTAGATTACAAATCCTAGGAAAACCCCCAAGTACTTTCCCTCATTTTGAGGATGGTACCCAGGGTAAACCCTAGAATCTTCAGGGCATACTTTGTATACAACAATATATTGGTTATGAGCTCAACATGTCACTTGTGGGAATTGAACCTGAGTGGGGAGGATAACAATCACTCATCCCAACCACCCGAGCTAGTAATGGTGTGAAATATGTGAGATCAACAAACATGTTACATATAAATGTCCAAACAATTGCAAACAACAATGCAACCCATGTGTTGTTGCACTAGGGGTGCATTCTATTAACTAGAATTGAATAGATTGGAATGTCCATCCCATTTAACACGTGCCCCATTTGTCCATTCCATGTAAAGTTGACCTTGTTGTAACTTTATTTAAATTTCTTAAATTTTAATAAAGTTAGTAGTTTTAATTAGTGTTTGTTAGGTGATTTTATAAATAGGATAAAATTTGAATTTATTATGTTTTAGTAAGTAGTTTAAATTATTTAAATTTTGAATAAAATTAATAAAATTTTAAACTTTATCCATTTTAATAAAGTTTTATTTTGAATAAATGCATATTTGATCGGGCCAAGATTGACGATCTAGATTTGATTAGGCTGAGATTAACAATCCAGATTTGATTCCAGCTCTTGATGTACCATACTACCAAAATACTAGGACATTTGAATATTGCATAACCAAGCCATTGATACTCGATAGTCCTTACACGTCAACATTGTGTCAAAATTGTGTCATGTCTCTATCAGCATTGTGTCATATCTCATATCAGATACCGGAGACCTATTTTGACCTTACCATATAGTTGATACCCAATATCCGATATAGCCAATACCTACAGTCTCGATATCGGATATCAGAATTATCTTCAAAAAAAGCTAACATATATTGTCAATAACCCAATATCTGATATACCTCTCCACTGACCACTAGGACACTGAGATGTATATAAACATTGGACCACTAGGGCACCGGTCATCAGGGGATTAAGAATTATTTGCAATCAAGGTTAAGGTCTATTGAATTTTCTATATAAGATGATATGTGAGAATGATGTATTATTACAATGATGAGTGTTCCATCTATAGAGAACATATGGTGAACATCCATGAAGGGATGCATCCCTTGGATAATCGTTAATTGTTTATTATTATCATTTACTTTATATATATATTATTTAATAATCAATAATTATATTATTAATTATTAATCTATGAGAATGTATTCCCAATGTTGTCCAAACATCAACACTCCCTCTCAACGAGGGAGACATTTTGCATCATGCGAAGCTTGTCTCCAAAGTATACAAACTTCTCCCCAGACCCATGACACTTGTATGTCAGTCTTGGGAGATCTCTTTGTCCTACCTAAACCGAGGAGAAACTCCTTCTGCGACTCTCCCTTTGATCCAATTGACTCTTTGTGAGATCAGTCTCACTCTGGGTCTGCATGTGATAGCATCTTGAGTCTTTATCATTCCTTGTAAAATCACTATGACTAGGGAAAATACTACACCAGGGTTGTTCACCACAGGTACACCCCTGTGAGTGAATTTCAGATTGATGCTAACTGACACATGGAAAGCACCTCGATTCCATATCATTCCTTGTCATGATCAAGGAAGGACTACGCCTGGGCCCATTTACCACAAGCACACCTTTGTGATAAATGTATCCTATCTCCCTTGGTCTGCAGCCCAATCTAGGAGAAGGTTCACCCGATGTTGAAACATCAACACTCCCTCTTAGCTAGGTAGGTATATTTCCATAGTAGTAAACAACTATTGTCCAGAGACACACAGTATTTGTCAGTGGTACACAACCACCATAGTAGCAAAAGGTCTGTCACACATGGCACTCCCATGTGGACTTATAGAGGCTACTCCCTCTAGAAACATTAGGGTCAACTCCCCATAGTGTGTGACGTCAAGATCAACTCCCTTGAAATGTCCTCATGTGCTCTCCACAAGGGACGTGTCCTCATGTTCTCTCCACAAGGGATGTGTCCTCATGTGCTCTCCACAAGGGAAGTTTGGGATATAATCCAAGATCTGTGAGGACACTTATCCCTTCTCGGATAAGTGTCCTCACATATCAACTCAAATCAGTCATAGAGGAGTACGCTCTGGATAATGTCTGTCACAAATGGCACTCCCATGTGGACTTCTAGAGGCTACTCCCTCTAGAAACACTAGGTTCAACTCCTCATAGTGTGTGACGTCAAGCTCAACTCCCTTGACATGTCCTCATGTTCTCTCCACAAGGAACGCGTCCTCATGTAATCTCCATAAGGGACATTGGGCTATAAGCCCAAACCCAATTATTCCTTCTCGGACAAGTGTCCTCACAGATCAACTCAACTCAATCACAGAGGAGTACAGTCTGGAGAATGTCTTGGGAAGTTGCAAACATCAACACTCCCTCTCAACGAGGGATGAATTCTATGTCATGTCAAGTCTGTCATGAAAGTACTTGAACCTTGTCCTAGTAAGGGGTTTGGTAAGAACATAAGCAACCTGCTCATCTGTAAGAAAGTACTGCAACACTACCATCGTCCTCTGCACCATGTCTCGGATGTAATGGTACTTGATCTCAATGTGTTTTGATTTGTCATGAAACACTAGATTCTCTTAGAGCTTCACACAACTCTGGTTATCACAATGAATAACGGTAGAATCTAGCACATGTCCAAATAAATCTGCAAGGATATTGTGAAGCCACGTTACTTTGTGGACTGCCACACTCAATGCGATGTACTATGCTTTTGTGGTGCTCAAAACCGCAGAAGTTTGTTTCCTGCTACACCAGGAAACCATGGCAGATCCCAAAGTGAAGCAACACTCGAAGGTGCTCGTCTTTTCCACTGCACTCCCTGCCCAATCAGAGTTAGTATATCCCTTCAAACTCATGTCAATACTGGAAGTATATCTCAAACCATGTCCAATTGTGCCTCGCAGGTATCTCAACACATGCTTCGTAGAAATCCAATGTGTTTGTCTCAGCTAACTCATAAACTAGCTAAGTGCACTCACTGCATAGTAAATTTATGGTCTGGTGTTAACCAGATACATCAATGATCCAATCAGTTGTCTATACAAGTTTGGATCAATATCATCAGAATCGTCACCATTGGTGTGGCCATGGGCTTATAGTTCAAGATCCCAAACTTCTTCAATATCTCAAGTGTGTACTTCCCCTGACTTGGGAAGATATCATCAGTTCTCTACCACACCTCTAGTCCCAAGAAGTAGTGCAGCATACCAAGGTCCTTCATATCAAACTCAGAGGCCAGTGCATACTTGCATTCAACAATAAGGCTCTTTGTATCGGTGAGGAATAACTCATCAACGTAGAGGACCAAAATCAGGGACTCACCATTAATAGTCTTGTAGTACAGGTTGGGATCAACAACACTTTTGTTGAATCCCAAACTCAACAAGTGTCCATCAATCCTCGCATACCAAGCTCTAGGTGCCTGCTTGAGTCCATATAGGGTCTTCTTCAACCTGCACACATGAGACTCCTTCTCATATATCATGAAACCATCTAGTTTCTCGATGTATACTTCTTCCTCAATATCTCCATTGAGAAAGGTTGTCTTCACATCCATCTGATGTAGTCTCCAACCCACGGATGATGAAAGGGAAATAATTGTCTGGATAGAAGTGTATCGAGCAACAGGAGCAGATGTCTCCTCATAATCGATTCCCTCCACCTGAAAGAATCTTCTAGCAACAAATTTCACTTTGTGCTTCTCGATGCTCCCGTCAATTGTGTGTTTGATCTTATAGATCCACTCGGAAGTCACTACAAACTTCCCTTCAAGTATTGGAACAATGTCCCAGACATCATTCTTCATGATGGACTGATACTCCTCCAACATGGCATCTCTCCATACTTGTTGACTAGATGTCTCCTCATAATAGGAAGGCTATGAATCAATGATGTGGCTCATAGTTGCATCATAGCATGAATATCTATGATGTATCTTGCTCTCTCGGAAGATACCACAAGGATTTGCATGTCCTTCTATCTCCTACAGAGTCTGACGAGCCCATGTAGGTCTCTTTCGACCTACTGTAATATCTCTGGGAACATCAGTTGGAGCTATGGGATCAACGAGATCAATTAGATCAATAGGCTCAATTGTCTCCCTCTGAACTGTTGGAGGGTGAGGGAGAGAAGGCACCATCTCTTCCTATCTCTCACTATCAATCTCCATGTGATATCATCTTGATCTCATGAAGGCTACCTCCTTCTCAAAGGTAACATTTCTGCTCACCTCAATCTGTCTCTAACCAGGGATGTAGATCCGATATGACTTTGAAGACTCAATGTACCCCACAAATGTACCCTTTCTGCATAAAGGGTCTAGCTTGGTTCTTTTCTCCTTGGGTACATGAATGTATATTGGACACCCAAGTATCCTGAAGTTTCCAACCTCAGGCTTCACTCATGAACTGTGTCCATACTATACATCTCATGATTCCCTTGTGGAACACATGTCTAAGACATATTGAGATTCCCTCATGGAACCAATGTCTAAGACATATCAAGGTTCCCTCATGGAACCAATGTCTCACAAGACATATTAAGGTTTCCTCGTGAAACCAATGTATTGGTTCCTTCATCTAACCATCTGAGGCATGTTAAGATGAAGTCTACATTCCCCCCTACTAGTCCACACAAGACCCTCCGAGGAGAATGTCTCATGATGCTCCCTCAGACATTAATATTTCCAAGATTGATTGCCACAATATTCTCATAGATGACCCTCAGAGGCCCTGTGGCCCACCTTCACAAGAGTCATCAATCGCACCATGGGGATTATTCACGGTCCAATCAATCGTCCATAGTGGGCAGTCCTTACCCCAAATGCTCTCCATGTTGTCGTTTTACAAACAGAACTACCAGATAAATTTTTCAGTCAATTTCTCTCACTGTCAAGCTGCAAGCAACACCCATGCCGACAGTCAAATTATCATGCCACTTCTTGCACACTAATTCATCCAAGATCAATGCCCACACTCACGACCATATTCATGGATATTATTACACCTGAAACAATCTCTACTACAAGAGTATTGATATTAGACATGGTGTATTTACCTCTGATGCAAGGATGCTCACAAATCCAAAAACCAATAATGTGATCCATACATACCTCCACACACTCCACGGTTGCCACATACTATGCCTCCAAGCCTGGAAACAAGAGTGGAATATCCAGCCTCGACGGGTGTTTCGTCTTGAGTGGATGTGAGGTGGCCCTTACAGCTACATATCAAATCATTCTCTGGGCTCTTCTCCTCTGGGATACTGACACACAGAGAAAGTACTCTCTGCTACAATTTCTTCACTGGATTTCACAAAAGTTCACCCCAAATTCCCGCTGCTCTTTCTGAAAATGCATCAGTGAATGCATGCACAAAGGGATAAGGGAGAAGGGGGGATGAGTCATGATGGAAATGGAAGAGCAAGTAGTCATAGTCACTTCCGGTAGAGGTGGTGATCGTGGTCATAAGACTTGGTGGAGAAGTCACAATGGTCGGGTGCATGGGCTGGTGAAACATGTCGAGCTCTAGGACGAGGTGGTGGAGGCCATGGACTGGAAGAGCAAAGACACGATCTCCTCTATATCACACCTCTGGTCTTAGGTGGCCACTCATGAGGACCTCTGGAACTTTTCTAGTGGGAGAAGTGAAGCATGGCCCTTGCTCAAAGTTTTCTCTCAACCAAGAAGTTGTTGTCGCTATTGTGGAAGATTTGACAACTTAAATTGTTTAATAGATGTGTAATCTCRTATTAATCTCTACTTGATATTTGTATCTTACGTTGAGGGTTGTACATTACCCTAATGCTATGTATCATATCAAGTTATCTCTCATTTTCTCGGGCCCTCCCATGAGGGATTCAAGCCCAGTATCGCTCTAATACCATGTTGATTTTTCTATATAAGATGATATGTGAGAATGATGTATTATTACAATGATGAGTGTTCCATATATAGAGAACATATGGTGACCATCCATGAAGGGATGCATCCCTTGGTTAACCAATAACTATTTATTATTCTCATTTACCTATTATATATATTATTTAATAATCAATAATTATTAATCTAGGAGAATGTCATCCCGATGTTGTCCAAACATCGACAAGGTCAACCCAATTGAGTTCGAACCTGAGGTCAAAACTAAACTATAGTTATTAACCATGTAAAGTTCCATAATATTCCCAATCACTTAAAAACTATGTGGGAGCACTTTACAATATAAACTCATTTAACATGGATTCCATGATGAATGTGGGATAAATAATTAACCCTGCAAATCAACGGTCGTTATTTCCTTTCGAATTTATCTGACAACCGTTGAGTCTTTTTGTTTATACAATAGATGAATTTGGGTTTCCAGTAGTTAGTCTGGTAAAAAATAACTCGACAAGAAGAAGAATGGTTAGTGTTTCACATCGTCAGTTACGAGATGCTATGATATGGAGTAGAAAAAGGATGAAGTCATTTGACCTTAATCTCATCTATCTCTCTAATATTAGATCAAAACTTATATTGCACTAGTTGCAGTTGTATTCAAGATGCTTTCTCAAAATATTTTGTGGGTCAATGATTCATTTGATGATTTAATTTGTAAAAATAGCAAGCTAGAGGAATATAAGAGAAATGATTTTTGTGAGAATAAAGGGGGAGGGAGGAATTTTGGCAACAAGGTCTGCATTCTTTGTAATAAGCCCGTAGGGATTTTCTCTATAAAATTATCCAATCGAGGGAATCATCCATTGGATTCACCTCTTGTTTATTCAGATCCATGTTTCTCTTGTTTTCTTTTTTTGTATCGAGCTTCTTTAAATTCATTTCTATTCTTTATTCTATTTTGATAATTTGCAATCATATCATATGTGTTGAAAACAAAAATTTGGTATGACCACCATTGTTGTTACTTATTTGAAGAGATTGCATAATGTAATTTGCAGGCTAGATTTTTGTGAGTTGGGGATAAATAAAATACAATGTGTGTTACATATGGGTTTTATCATCTTTATTTCACGTAAAGTGTTTATGCAGATAAAGAGTTTCATATTATAGGAATTTGAGTCCATTTCATACCTATGTTTTGTTCCTTCAATAAATACATTTTCATACACCTGCAAGTTATTTCATAAGTGTAATAATGTTGAATTCATTATCATGTTCATCCCTTCCACTTATTCATTTGTCAAATTCATTGTTTAGATGCCCAACAAACCATTCTTTTTTCATCTCAATTTTGCAATGGCATCCTTACTGCTAGGTCTGAGATTAAATGTTTTCCTCTTTTCTTCCACCTATCATTACCAGCTATTGTGCTATGTTGAATGAGACTACGTGCCCAATGGAAAGGCCTTCAGTCTGATAGGTTTATAGGTTTTTTTTTACAGTTTGTTGTCATTATTTTCCTCAACCTTGTTTATCATTTTCACTATCATTTAAATATAGAATTTTGAGCTTAATGTTGTGACTTATTGCTAAGTGACAGTGAGCAATCAATTGTCTTAAATATGATGATGGATCCCCCTCTGACCCAAGAGCCATTTTGAGTTAGAAATTAGGTTCTAAGATGTCTTGGAATAGTTCCTTATCATTCAGGAACATCTCAAGGTTACAACATCTTTTTGGCGTTGTTCTTGGGGATGAAGGTCCAAAATATTTTCCTTGAGATATGATAAAGATTAGTTATGATTCGTGAAGGTGAACAAGGGTCAGACATAGGTTGTTTGGTTATTCATCTGGCGACTCCACCGTGATTCCACTGTCGACTCCACTATGTTTTAATGGTGAGTTCATTTGTTGCAAATGTAGTTGCAAGGTATGCTCCTCTTGATTTTTCAAATATCCCTATTTTTCCAAATCATATGACTAACATAGAAGAGTGGGTAGATTACATTATTGTATTTAGTATAGATGATGAGAAAATTATTGCACATCACTTAAACGATTTTCATGCTTGCATGCATCAACTAGATATCTATCATGAAGATGTTTTGATGAAAATGTTTGTGAGCTCTTTGTATGGAGATGTTTGACAATGGTACAAAGCCTTACCTGCTGCTAGTATTTCTTCATTAAAGTATTTTCATGTAGTTTTTCATTTTAATTGCAAGACAATGTATCTATCCAACCTTATTTTTAAACATTGTTGTGAGTTAAAATTTGAATGGGAGAATTACTATAGCAATGAGAATGAAGAAGATAGCCTTGTTGATACAAATGAAAAGATGTCACTGGAAAGTGATTATACAGATGCATTAGAGAATCTACAAGAAGATACAACACTTTTTCATATTTTGCAAGAAGATTCTCATCAAGAAAGTTTATATGAAGAAGGTAATGTTTATCATGAATATTTTTATGTTGAAGAAGATATCTTTGAGAATTTTCAAGAAGTTTCTAATAGTCTTTATTATGAATTGAGTGACCAACAAGAATCAAATGAAGGGAATGAAGATTGTTATACACCAATTTATGATATTTATGAAGGAGATATTTTTCTTGGATTGCATGAAGAAGCACCTCTTGACTATTCTCATGTGAATGCATCTGAAAGTTTTTAAGAAGGTTTAATACTTTTTCCTGCCCTGAATGATTAAAGTCAAGATTTCATTTGGAAGATTGAAGTCTCTTCTCAGGACAATGATGGTGCATTTAAAATATATTATCAAGCTTCAATGAATATGGTATCTGAATATCATAACGAACGTTTGAATTTTCAAGAAGATAAAGGGCCTTCAGATGCTTTGAACATTATTTATCAGAAGTCAAAAAATGATGTGTCAAAGTCTAGAGAAAATCTACCAAATAAATCTGGAATTCTTTTGTCTTTCCTTCAAAATTATATTACAAAGGAAGTCTTTTGTGAAGAATATGATTTTTAGAATCTCGATCATCAGTAATCCGAACAACTATAGAACCAATAGTGCACAAATTTGATAGTAAAATTTCTTGTATAACAGTTGTGTGTGATGAGTATGATGATTCTGATGAAGAGTTTCAAATAAAGGCATTCTTGTCCCTTGATTATGAAAACACAAAGCTTGTATCATTTCTCAGAGTACTAGCTCAAAAGGAAATAAAACATCTACATGAAGATATTCCTATCTCAATTAATGGTGAGCAAGATGTTGTTTTAAATTTTCAGAAAGACATGGATATTGAATTGTTTATTAAAGTTTCAATGAAAAAAGAAGTACAAAAATTAATATGTATACATGAGTATCAAAGATTCTTTCTTTCTTCAGAGATTATGTATAACCAACGGTTTGATAATGAACAAGAGAGAAAACAAATAAATAGCACTAGTTGGTTACTTGTTTTTCTTCATGATTATATTACTAAGGATATGTTATGTGAAGCTTATCAATTTAAGGATCTTGAATCTTAGGTTTTGTGGAAAATAGATATAGAAAATATCAGTACCTATATCAGATATTGAATCCTCAAATGATACAATAAATGATGCTTGTTATCCCTCATTTATAGGGATAACTAAGGAGATAATGTCTCAAGACCCTTAGGTTTCATACATGGAGTACTGAGAGGCAGATGAACAAGCAGGGCCCTCTAGCATACCACACATCACCATCTGATTGATGGCAGCACCATCCACCACACCCAACTTGGCCCACAGAGGACAATAGGTCTTGCTTCATGAGGTAACAAGTTTGGTATCGTGGTAAGTGTCATTTTAATTTTTGGAGAATTTTAACATGTTGCTAAGGATCCTTTCTTGATTCTGAAAACATTTACTTGGAAATTATGTTTTTTTCCCTATTTCCCCTTGGTTAGTGTCATGGTTTCCTATTAAGTGGTCATCCTCAGGGAAAGGGTTGCTACCAGGGGGTCTCCTTGAAGGATCATCACACCATTCACACTCATACTTTCCACCTTCCATCACATATCCCCCTTTGTTTCCCCATCTTTTAGGTTTTTAGGCTTATTGACCCAAGAAGGGCATATACCTCATTTCATGGGAAGAAGGGGCTACTAGGCTAGGAGGTGCCTTCACAAAAAAATCATGCAATAAAATCTCACCCTGGGATCCCGAGACAAATTAAACTCTTCTCAAAAAAGTGAGGGACCCATAAAATAAATAACTAATTAATCAATAACACTTTCCAAGGTAGAGCGTTTGTGGGCTATGCATTTCCTGTTTAGTTCCCCTTATTGTCTTCAACTTGGAAGGCATGCGAACCAAGGTAGAGTTTATGTAAGTTATGCATTTCCCTTTTAGTGCCCCTTATTTGTTAAATTTAGAGTTGTTTGTTATTAAGTTATTTTCAATTTACTAGACAATAATAGCATAAGCAGGATCACTGAGAGAAACACAATCACAAGGTACACAACATTTTATCCTGGGAAACCCTCATGGGGGAGAAAACCCAATAAAAACTTCCTTAATATAGATTGTCAATACAATGCCAAGATAATAGACCAAACACAAGCAAATATCCAACACTAAGCAATGCGCCTCTCTCTTCTCCTTCCGACAACTACAACTTCCTTCAAACTTGCACACTAGATGAGTGACTTGAGTGAGTGAGAGAATGAGGCATCATCCTCTCATATTTATACTAGCTTATAGGCGCTAAGGTTATGTTTCTTCACCAAGCAGGGACGACTTCTTCAACTAGTGATTAAAACCACTTTAATTATCCCTAGGGGGTGACTTTACAAACAAAACCATATAATTATGGTTTGGCCAATCCACAAACGGGGATTTGGTCTTATACAAAGCCCAACATGATCAATCCACAAAAGGGGATTTGATCTATATAAAAATAACTCAATTATAATTAGAATATTCTTCGTAGTTACAATATTTCAACACTCCCCTTTAACAAGAAAGGTATTCTACTGATATAACCCAATACAACATTATCAGGAGAGAGAGAGAGGGAAGAAACATCATCAGCATATGGAACATTGACTGGCATATCTATAAATCATTGGAAGTTTTTCTCATCATCAACAACATCATCTTTCCCAGCATGGAGCTAGAGTAGCATCATCATCATTATCTACATCAACATCAATTAGTATAACACTAATACAAAATCATCTACCAGTACAAGACCGATACATCATCATCAATATCTTCAGCATGAAGCTGAAATAGCAACATCATCATCATCTTCAACATGAAGATGAAGTAGCATCATCATCATCATCTTCAGCATGAAGCTGAAGTAGCAACATCATCATCATCTTCAACATGAAGTTGAAGCATCAAAATCAATATCATGAAGCTAGAATAACAATATCACCAAAACGAGGTTGGTACACCAACATCAACAACACGAGGCTGGTACAAAATCATTAACAACACGAGGTTGATACAACATTATCAACAACAAGAGGTTGATATAAGAACATCATCAACATGAGCTTGAGACAACAAAATCATCAACACGAGGTTGATATAACAACATCATCAACACAAGGCTGAGATAACAACATCATCAACACRAGGTTGAGRTAACAACATCATCARAATGAGGTTGAGATAACAACATCATCAACATGAGGCTGAGAAAACAACATCATCAACACAGGGTTGAGATAACAACATCATAATCATATGGAAATAGAATGAGGTAGGTGAAACAACAACATTTTGTGGTACTTTGACAGACCGTCCTTACCGGACCTTCAGGATCTGCCCAGGAATCAAAATATTCCCTAGGATATAAAATCCTAACGGAGCTACCACGTGGTACTCTAACAGACCATCCTTACCAGACCTAGTTCAAGATTTGTCCAGGAATCAAAATATTCCATAGGATATAAAATCTTAATGGAGATACCACTACTGTCCACAACTGACATATACATGCACAGGTACTCTGACAGACTGTGCTTACCGGACCTTCGGGATCTTCCCAGGGATGATTAATCCCCTAGGATATAAAATCCTAATGGAGCTACCTATTGTTGGTCAGGATACTATAGTATCATCAACATCACTCCCCCTTTCGAGGGAGGTCCTTTCGGACTATACCAAGCTTGTCTCGAAAGTATTCAAACTTTACATGAGTCAAAGGCTTGGTTTGCAAACTTCTCATCTGTGCCAACATATTGGAGATTTACAACTCCCCTATGCACCATATCATGAATGTAGAGATATTGGATTTCTATGTGCTTCAACTTATCATGGAACATAGGGTTCTCTGTCATCTTTATGCAACTCTAGTTATCACATAGAATCATGGTGGATTCCATCTCTAGATCGAATAGACCTGTCAATAACTTCGGAATCCATATGTCTCCACAACTGGCAGAACATGTTGCAATGTATCCCACTTTTGTCATGTTGAGATAAATATTGGATTGCTTCCTTCTATGCCATGAAGTCATGGTTGACCCCAGACTGAAACATCCCGAGGTGCTCTTTCTATCAGAAACACTTCTATCCCAATTTGAATCAGTGTATCCATATATTCTGAAGTCATGATCTTCAGTATAGCATAGACCATATTCCAATGTACCCTTAAGGTATCTCATCACGTGCTTTGCATATACAAGGTGAACATGTCTAGGCTCTACCAGATACTGACTCAAGGTTTTCACAGCAAAGCATATTTTTCGGCGTGGTATTTTTCAGATCCATCAACGAACCGATAATCTGTCTATACAGAGTGGCATCCACCAATTCTGATGAAGTATCTACTAGGAGCTTCAACTTTGTTTCCATGGGTGTATTCATGGCTTTACATTCCAACATGTCAAACCTTTTCAGGATTTCAACTGCATACTTCCCTTTGTTAAGGAAGATCTTCTCTAGGCTCTGCCAAACTTCAAGACCTAAGAAATAATGCATCAAGCCTAGGTCTTTCATCTCAAATTCTGCAGCAAGC
>SNQJ01S0021914.1:27289-56101 GCA_010110895.2 Picea sitchensis
AAGTACTAGTTGTATATATTTTATCCATATATTGGATTATGAATGGTCATGGTATGAAAATTACCATTGTGAAGTAAATTGGTCAAATGTTGCATTTCTATCATGTGTATGTATTGTAATTTGCATGCACAATTATTGTTTTACAAGCCATATGCATATTTCATGCATATAGGTTTCAACCTATTTGTACAACTTGTTTGTAAAAAGTAAGTGAAGGTCGTATTATACCTTAGATTTCAATTGTGAAAGATGTTGGCGGTGTGGTTTATCATATTAGATATGTTTGTATTGTTAATTTTTTAATTGCAAGTTTAAACAGGCTTGTTGTGCAAAATAGGCAAAGTTTGCCTTGTAATTTGGAAGGTCGAAACTATACTAAATGACCAAATTAAAATGCACACCCAAGATTCCCTATAAATCCAAAAATTGTTTTATAGATGGATTTAGATATATGGTAAATTTACATATGTCATTTAAAGTGCAAGTGAATAATAGGAGAGGTTTCTTTCATGCACCTAGATTTGGTATTTAATGTAAATTTGAAGGCAAAACTGTCTTACAGTAAAATGTGCGCCCTGGTCTCAATTTCGATCCAAATTGAGTGGTTCAACTTGAAGAAGGTGTAATTTGTTATTTTACATCTTTCTATAGCCTTATATTGGAATTTTCAAACAAACAAAAAAAATCCTGGTGCGCATAAAGACTAAAAAATGCCTTGTAAAACCAAAGGGCCAAATTGTTAAAGTTGACTATATGAAATTGCACGTCCAAAGTTGGCTAAGCCTCCATAACTCAAGATTTAAGTTTTAAATTGATGATTACAATATTTTTAACATGTTTGTACAATTTGTTGGATATATTGTCATTGATGTCAACAGTCGATGTGATGATCTGTTGTTAATGATGAATTACCACAGTTGAGATTGTCATTAATGTCAACAAGTATACCAATCAGCAGAAGATGTCAAATAGTGTGCAGAGATCGAAGATCAAATCTCAGAAGGGAAAACACAATACAGAAGTAATTCGTGATTATTTTTTATCATGATAGGATCAACAATGTTCCTATGATCAAAGCTCGGGAGGATTAGCGAATGAAGATCAAGGCTCAGATGGAAGAAGTGAATTGTAGAAGTATCCTCGGGTTCTATAGAAATATTGAGAAGTCGACCATTGCACAGGAAAAGGTGAGAAGTGTCAGCAGTCGTCCGATCAATGAAATTGGCAGTGTTGATCGTCTCATGTAATGGGATTTATCCCATATTGGAATGCAAATAAGCTTATGCAGGTTTATATACACAACACTCTCCATAGCCTATCGACGTGTAGTGCAAAGGTATGGTGGGGGATATAGGTGTTTGGACTCCATGAGAAGCTCACCAGTCTGGAGCCCGGGACGACCTATCAAGCCCCCTACCTTTTGGTCAAAGAGACAATAATTGTCGATCTGATGACGAATGATATCGACCGTTAGTTATGGGAGAATTTGCACGAAGGTTAGTTGTGAGTTCCTTCGGAACTCGGGAATCAAAGGATTTGGAGTGTCGAGGAGTCAAGGATCCTGAAATAGTGAAGTCTGAAGTTTCGAAGAGATCCTATCTGTCAGTTGGAAGGAGAGCTTGTGGCACCAGATTAACAAATTCAGGGATTCATTATTCGGAGAAATAGCGACGAGAGTTGTTCGAAATCCTAAAACGTGAAAATGTGAAATACTTAGCCCTGGGTCATAACCCGAGGTCACATGTAAAACGGGTTGTGGAAGAGGAGCTAGCACCTTTAGTCGGGATTTCACCATTTCGTAAATCGGGAGGTTGAACATAACATACAGCAAACAAACCCGAATGTCAAAGCCCCAAAGTTGAGGAAGCAAGACACGTTGACAGACCACGTCAGCAGAGCATGTCATTTAGGACACGTGGCACAGACAGATAGTGACAAGTGTCAAGTTGAAATTGTCATTTCAGGCATGTGTATATCACGAATCTGAGTGACACATGGAAACTACTTGGTATGTTCCAAGTCATCAAGTGATGTCAGCAAGTTTACTTCACGTCAGGAGTTTTTACTTCGAGAGTTTTTCATCATAAGAAAATGTTCTAGAATCCTAAACGCCAAAGTCCCGAAGTTAACATGCATCGTCAGATCTAAAGATCACTTCAGAAGTATTCTCGTCTGTTGGATATTATGGATACGCATCTGTTATACGGAAGATTTGCAAAGATTGGAAGATGTGACGTACGAAGTCCCAAAGGGAGAAGACTCGAAATCTCGAAAGCCATCCATCTTGGTGGGTGATTGAATCATGACCGTTGATTCTAATAAAGCGCTCAAAGCGTGCGCTTGGTCTAGTGCTTGGTCACCGCAGTTGGTCGTATGGTTCCGAGGTGTAATGTGGCCGTCCGATCTGATTGGTAATCAAGATTTTTGAAAGGTTGGATGTAATGAAGTTCTGAAGTGTGAAGTTTCATCAACCGTCCATCTCGTCAGAAGATTGAATCATGACCATTGATTTGATAAATCTCTCAAGCACTCATTTGGATTAGCATCAGGTTATCGTTGATGAGCGTATGATATAAGAGTTTTAAAAGGAAACTGTAATGTGTCGCCTAAATTGCTAAACCTGTGGTTCTACGCCATTGGTCATATGAAAATGGTTTGAATGGAGCGCCTCATACAAATTTCATTTGACAAAGAGTTACACTAGAACAATACAGAGAATCGATAAATGATCGAATATGGTATGTTGGTGAACCGAGAACGCAGCAGAAACATGAGTACAATCTAATGAGTCGATCCATGTCTGTGATCAACTCATGACAAAAATGAACCGATACACAGTCATGATTAAAAGAGAGTTAAATCATGAAAAACATGAATAATGAATAAAAAGGAAAAAAGATATTAATTAAAGTTTAGATTATCATTTTAAATGAAAAGGTACAATGGTTCAAATAAAGGGACACGATGTTTTAAATTTCACACCAGTTTGAAGATTATATAAACGAGAAAAAGTGGTGAGAAGAATGTGTCTATGTGGTTCATATTAGAAGATCAAAAACAGGAGCAGAGTCCAAGATGAAGAAATGTTCATTCTAAGGTGCCTGTCAATGTCTTATTGAAGATCAAGAACAGAAGAAGATAGAGAAGCGGTTATGCAATCGAGTACTAGATACAGAATACCATACAAGCAAAGGTTGCAACAGAGAAGTAGAAATTACAACAATTGTTGCATGAGTCAAATTCAGTGAAGTACAAAAGAGAATGTATTTCATTTTAAAATAAGGGTGGTTGGGTGGTGTAAGGGCGGGTTGGTGCCTGCAAAGGGAGTTGGTGCTTCCTTGTCAGTTGTAGTTGACTAAACCGGGGGGTCGAAACCTCCTACCAGTTGGTGCTGGTGAACAGAGGGAGTCGGTGCTTCCTTGCCAGTTGTGGCTGACTAAACAGGGGGTTGAAGCCTTCTACCAGTTGGTGTTGGTGAATGATGGTGTGGGTGCATCCTTCCATTTGTAGCTGGTAAACGGGGTATGGTTGCATCCCTTCAGTTGTAGCTGAAGAAAATTGGGGAATGTCTCTCCATCAAGTTGTAGCTTGAAAACAGTTTTGTAAAAGGACTTTTATTAATGAGAAAAGAGTTGGTGGTTTTTCCCTGTTGGGTTCTACGATAAAGTCTTGTGTTCATAAAGTTTGTTGTTCATCATATATTGCTTAATTGAATAATTAATATGTGTGCTTAATATCGATGAAGTTAAAAATAAAAAGTAGGCAATATTGATTCACCCCCCCCCTCTCAGTATTGTTGGATATTCCATCAATTGGTATCAGAGCAGGTTCCTTTAAGAACAGTCTAACAAACTGAAAGGAAGATAAAATTAAGCACACATGGATGGACAAAAGACTTACACTGCGAATGGAACTCCAATACCTAGAAAAGAAGAATACATATTTTGGAGTATAAGAATGGAAATTCATCTGAAGGCATTGGGACATGATGTATGGAATTCAGTGATCACTGATTACTACCCACCAAGCAGAGTAAGGACTCCAACTCAAAAGAAAGCCAGGAAAAGTAACTCAGTGGCAATGAATACAATCCTTGATGGATTACCTGATGATGTCAAAGAAAATATAGGTGAATGTAACTCTTCAAAGGAACTTTGGGACAAGATAAAAGACCTCTACTTAGATGAGAAGTCAAATGAAGCATTCCATTCAGAACAAAGTTTAGTCTACAACAATTCTAGTGATGAAGATCCTTTTGAAGAATACTCAGACATTGAAGCAGAAATCAATCTGGAAGTTGAGCTTGAAAGTGCTTTGGACAAACTGAGAAAATATAAACAAAGGTGTAAACAACTAAAGGATCAACTTAAGACTATTGAAAAATTCAAGAAAGGGACTGAAGCCCTTGATAAATTTCTCAGTTTACAAAGATTTCCCTCGAACAAATTTTCCCTTGGATATGACCACACACACATAATTAAAGGATCAAGTCCTATTACTCAGAATTTTGAAGATGACATGTCTAGTCATGATACCTCCAAAGAGTCTTCTCATCCTCCCAAGAAGATGTATCAAATCAAAAGAGAAGACTCAGCCACCAATAAAGGTAAAGACTCTCCACAATCTTCCGATTGCAATAATGTTGATATTGAATTCTCCCCTGCAAGTAGAGAAGAAGATTCAAATACAATAACAGAATGTTCTGTTAGCATCTATCCCATGGAGGAAGGAGAAAAAAAGCTATCAAGGGAAAAAGAAAAGGTTGATTGGAGTCTCTCTGAACGCCTCAATGACAATAATGAATCAGACTATAGCAATCTTCATGACTACACTCAATAATTTCTTGAAAAGAGTCAAAATCATGTCTTGGAAATAAAGGAAATGCTCAAGGACAGTAAAAAGATAATATATGAGCAGGACAATCAGTTAGAAGAGAAAGAAGAGGAGATCAAGAGACTGAAAAATGAAATCATTCAAGCAAAAGAAGAAAAGAAGGAAGATGATGCATCAAGCAAAAACCTTGCAGATCTAAAAGAACTAAGGGAAAGCTATGTCAATCTTAAAATCCAACTTGAAGAAGCCAAAAAGGAGAGAAGAGTTAGTAATGAACCAGTTGGACAGAAAGGAAGAATCTTGTCATAAGCTGGAAACAGAAGTTGTGAATCTTAGAAAGAAGGTTGAGAAGTCAGACACCCAAATCAAGTTCTTCAACAACTCCATGACCCTGGATGAGATCTTGCATAGTCGGAGATCACCATATGGAAAAACTGGTCTTGGATACAAGAAGGAATAAATTAGTAATCCCAAGAAACCTGATGCAAGTCCTTCATTTGTAAAGAGTGAAGACATGTATGATGCAAGTCTTTATTTTAAAAGGGAAATAAAGTATGATGCGGGTTCTTCATGTTCAAAGAATGCAAACAACATTACAACATTTAGAATATTTGATCAAGGAAGACATCCTGAAGCTACTCATACACCTCAAAGGAAGTTTAGAAGAAAGACACCTTCATGGATGAATCAAAGGAAGAATGAGAGTGTTTTTAATGGCTATTGTTTTTCTTGTAATGAGTATGGTCATAAAGCCTTGGATTGTAGGCATCATGGAAGAAAACAAGTTGGTAGGTTCAACAACATTATAAGATGTTGGAACTGCAATCTTGTTGGACATATTGCTACACAGTGTTACACTATGAGATGCTACAGTTGTGGTAGATATGGTCACAAATCCCATGACTGTTGGAACTCAAGAAGACATTCAATGAGAAATGCGTCATACAAGACGAAAAAAGAAGTAAATAAGAAGACATGGAAAAGAAAATCCGAATTACCAAATAAGAAAGATGAGGAAAATATTTCTCATGAAATTGATGAAGTTAATAATAGGAGTTTGGAGGATGAAACTTCTAATAAGGAATATTATCAAAATAAGAATAAAGAAGCTTATGGTGCACATAATAATGACGTTGATGATGAATCTCCAACGATAGAACAATAAGAAGAATTGAGTGATGATTATCTCAGAAATATTTCAATCTTATTTTAAATGGTACACTGAAACTCCTTCTAAAAGAAAAAATTTTAAAAAAAAGTGATTTATGTCCAAGAAAGTTGCAAAGACTATGCTTAATGAAAAAAATTATATGATGGACATTCCATCAATTAGTATTGATATTGGAGGGACATCAGTACTCATATTTGAACAGAGGTCGACTCAAGATTAATAGCAGTAAAACTCCTTGTGAACCCTATTTTGGAAGAGCTCATTTGGTAAAATACTTCAAGGTCTTTGGAAGTAAGGATTACATCAAAAGGCGTGATGAGAATTTCGAAAATATGATGCTAGATATGATGAAGGTATCCTTCTTGAATATGCTTATACCAAGAAAGAATACATATGCTATCATCTTAGGCTACATAAGATTGTTGAGAGTACAGATATCAAGGTGGATGATATAAAAACAAATTGGTATCCTTGTTAGAGATCAATGAGAATCGATGGACAGAACCAAGGGTTGTTTGAAGAATATGACCTACAATTGCGTTGTGTTGAGTAAGACAACAGTATCCACAACAATAGTGTTATGATATACAAAATGCTATACATGACATCCTATAGAGACAACAAGAGGAGAAACCTTGGCAGAAAAATCTACCCTTTTAGAAACAAAGGGGGAGAACAGTCAGTAAAAACTCAAGGGAAGTTTTGGTTAGAAAATAAGAAAGTAATTGGATTAAGTTTTGAAAAGACTCGATCACTACAAAAATTTGTATCAAGAAGACTACTCATATGAAACACAAAAAATCTCAATCAACTGAGATAAGAAGTTAGTAAATTAACAGGGGATGAAACTTTGTCAGGAAGAGCTACATGTTCAGAAACAAAGGGGGAGTCATTCAGCTATGACAGAAAAAGGTTGACTACAGGAGGAGTTACCGGTGGTTAGAGAAGTGTTTATACAAATAGATGATTGGAGAACCCTTTTCCATTGATGTCAAAGGGGGAGAGAAACTTCATAAAAGGAAAGCTTCATAAGAGGAAAGCATCTTCACAGGGGGGGTTTTGTATATGAAGTTAGTATGTTGCCCTCAATGACAAAGGGGGAGATTGTTGGATATATTGGCATTGATGTCAACATTCGATGTGATGATCTGTTGTTAATGATGAATTACCACAGTTGAGATTGTCATTAATGTTAACAAGTATACCAGTCAGCAGAAGATGTCAAACAGTTTGCAGAGATCGAAGATCAAAGCTCAGAAGGGAAAACACAATACAGAAGTAATTCATGATTATTGTTGATCACGATAGGATCAACAATTCTCCTATGATCAAAGCTCAGGAGGGTTAGCGAATGAAGATCAAAGATCAGATGGAAGAAGTGAATTGCAGAATTATCGTCGAGTTCTATGGAAATATTGAGAAGTCAACCATTACACAGGAAAAGGTGAGAAGTTTCAGCAGTCATCCGATCAAGGAAATTGATGTTGATGATCGTCTCATGTAACGGGATTTATCCCATATTGGAAGTATAAATATGGTCTCAAGGGTTATAATATTTGGAACCCAGAAACTAAGAAGGTTGTGTATAGCTGAGATGTGATATTTAAAGAAATGAAGGATGTTTTCAAACAGGAAGTCCTACCAAGTAAGGAAGAACCAGAGAAAATAGATTTTGAGCCAAAAGATGATGAATCAGACTCTGCAGAAGAACATGAATCAGAAGAAGAATATCCTCATACTCCAATATTGAGGAGATCGGTGCAGGAAAAAAGGTTACCGGAAAATTATACTCCACATAATTTTCATTCAAATTCTTCTTTGTCTATTACTGATGATGATCCTAGAACTGTTAGGGAAGCAGTGGATTCAGAGGATGGAAAACTATGGAAAAAGGCCATGGTTGAATAAATGACAGGCTCGGATAAGAATGAGGCTTGGGATCTAGTGGAGTTGTCAACTAGAAGAAGTCCCATTGGTAGAAAATGGGTATTTAAAAATAAGTTTAGTGCAGAAGGCAAAGTGGAGAAATACAAAGCTTGGTTAGTAGCAAAGGGTTATTCCCAGGTTGAGGGAATTGATTTTGTTGAGATTTTTTCTTCTGTTGCAAAGTTAACTTCTATTAGATTTCCGTTATCTATTGTTGTTGCATTTGATTTTGAAGTAAAACAGATGGATGTGAATACAACATTCCAACATGGGGATCTGGAAGAAGAAATCTACATGAAGCATCCATAAGGCTTTGTTGTGAAGGGAAAGAAAGAGTTGGTATGCAAGATGAAAAAGTCCATGTATGGTTTAAAACAATCACCAAGGATGTGGTATCAAAATTTTGATAATCGTATGTTGGTACTTGGCTTCACAAGGAACAAAGAGGATCATTGTGTATGTTTTAAATTAATTGGTGATCATTTGATTTATTTGGTCTTGTATGTGGATGACATGTTGCTGATAGGAAACAACAGTGAGATTATCCAGGATGTGAAAAATTGGTTGTCCTCTAAATTTGACATGAAGGATCTTGGTACTGCAAATTTCATCTTGGGCATGGAAATTAAAAGAGATTGGAAAAACAGAAAACTTTGGTTAAATCAGAGAAAATATGTAGAGACAATATTGCAGAGGTTCAATATGCAGGAATGTAAACCGATCAAGGTCCCTATTCCTTTAGGTGTAAAGTTATATGTGGATCAATTTCCCAAGACACGGGAAGAGGAGGAGGACATGTCTCATGTTCCATATGCAAGTGTGGTTGGCAGTTTGATGTATGTAATCGTTTGTACTAGACCAGACATTGTACATGCAGTGGGAGTTTTGAGCGGGTATTTGTCAAAACCAGGGAAGGAGGATTGGATAGCAGTAAAAGAGTTTTCAAGTATTTGTGTGGCACTACTAGTTATGGATTGTGCTACCAAGTAAGACCAGGTTTGGACATAGTGTTGGATATACATGGCTTTGTTGATGCAGACTGCACTGGAGATATGGATCATAGAATATCTACAAGCATGTATGTGTTTAACCTATTTGGAGGAGAAATCAGTTGGATGAGAAAAAGGACAGTTTGTAGTGGCACTTTCAACTACAGAAGTTGAATACATGGAAACCACTCATGCAAGAAAGGAAACAGTATGGTTACAGAGATTGTGTTCAAGTATTAGGTTGGTACAACAAGATGTAAGGATAGATTATGACAGTCATAGTGCAATGTTTCTCGCGAAGAACCCAACTTATCATTCAAACACAAAGCGTATTGATGTTTAATATCACTTTGTGAGAGACATGGTTGAAGAAAAGAAGGTTTTGTTGATGAAGGTAGAAACTTTGAAGAATGTTGTTGATGAAGGTGGAAACTTTGAAGAATGTTGTAGATTCACTAACAAAATTTGTGAGCACTGAGAATTTCTCTTGGTGTAGTTGATTTATGGGCATTGTTGCCCTGGATTGTTGATTATGTAACCTTGTAACCCCCTGTATGTAAAGAAAACAACAAGTGGGAGAATGTTGAGTATGTGTTATAGTCTTTGTATGTGTTATGTGTTATACTCCATTAAATTTTGTTCAAAAATGATCTAAAAAAAAATTATGCAAGTTCACTTCATTACTTCATGTAAATTTGCAAGAAGGTGCATAACTTCATGGGCATTTTCACCATTAAAACATTTTTCTTTCAAAATTTTGGACCAAAGAGTTGAACAGATAACATAAAAACTTTGTTTTGGTTTCACTCTCATGTACATAACTTGCTAAAAATGAGTTTTCCTATTCTTTTGTTTCCATAAAATCCATCATGTAGCCCCTTTTCTTTTGATGCCTCGAGCCAAATAAAGTTTGTAACTCTCATTTGTCTTTTCAAGCACAAAAAATAAGATAAAAAATCAGCCTTCAATAAAGTGCATAGGGATTGAAGTTAATATCTCAAGGAAACAAATGAAGGTTGGCCTTAGCTTCTCTTGCAATCAAATGAAAGTTGGTTACACACATAAAATCATAAATGAAATGGAAATTTTGAACTTCAAAAAGAGGGTTGGAAATGAAATTTGAAGATTAAAAAAGAGGGTTGTAATTTTGTTTTTAAGTGGGGTAGGAATGGCCCTCTCAATTTTGGAAAAAGAGGCTAAAAATCACATGCCCACACCAAGTCCAATAGGTTGAAAATTGCATTCTCAGTCTTGGACATATGGGTTGAATTTTTTATTTCTCGACAATCCACATGGAGAATTTGGTTTGTGAGCACAAAAGAAAAAGTGGAAAAATTGAGTGTTGTAATCTCTTACAAGTGTGATTGGGAAAGGTTGATGTGATCATGTTAACTATAGTCACCCAATCCATAGTTTTCAAAAATCAGCCCCTCAGTGAAAAAATTGCATTGTCTCTTACTAAAAAAACCCTAGTTCTAGAGATCATTGAATAAAACATTTTTTGGGAAATGGAATCATGAAATATGGGTGCCCCTAGATGAAACCCAAAGTCATAAGTCCAACACAATTAACAATTTTTCAATTCAATTCCCATCTATTTTTTTATGGCGAATTGCAACTCGCTTCCTAAAGTCATTCAGGGACACATGGAGAATTTGATCCGGGAGCATAAAAAAATTGAGCAACATAATAAGTGCCATAAGCTCCTGCAAGTGTGTTTGGGAAAAGTTGATGTGACAAAACTATCCACAATCAATCGATCCAGAGTTTTCAAGAATCAACCTTTTGGTGAAAAAATTCCATTGTCTCTTACTAAGCAAAACCCTAGTTCTAGAGATCATAAAATAAAACATTTTATGAGAAATGGAATCATGAGAGAGGGGTTTCCCTAGATATAATTCCATGTCATGAGTCTAATGGAATCGAAGGTTCATTGACCCGAGTCTTGGTTTTTGTTTATGGTGAATCACAACTCGCTTCCTAAATCCATTCGAGGACAAATTGGCACACTCTTAGTTTAATAATGTTATAATAGAACATGATTCAAATGAGAATAAGGTTTGATAATGTGATGATAGGATTATGGAGGGTACAAATAGACCATATGCATAACTTTTTATCTACTTATTGCATAAAGGGAATTATTTCTTATTCTCCCCAAAACTATTATTAATGTACTTATTGTCATCATGCTTCCATAATGATGCATTCTTGGTGTAAGTTTGTGTAGTTTCTTGGAGTTATTCAAAGATCAAATTATGTGGGGGATGGTACATATGATGCTTAATTCGATACTTTTTTTAGTAGGTTTTTCCTCTTGTTCTAGGGTTTCGCTCTATAAATTGGTGTGTTCTTATGGTGATAGTTTTGCCTATAAGTTTATGTATTTGAAATGCTAAATGGTAATGGTACAAGCATGATTATCATTATGATTGTTTTCATGGGACACATCTAGTTGCTTGCAACTTTGGAGCTATAATTCATCATAAATTCATATCTCCAATGGCATTAAGTAAGAAAGAAAAAATCCAACAATATTTGGTTGCAATATTTCAAAATCCCAATTTATTTCAGATTGCAAGATGTAGGAGTTTAAACCACAGTATAGCAATGCACATAAAAATTATTTATAAAAAAAAAATAAAACTATAGAAATTAGACATAGTACTCAGAAATTTACCCTGGAAACACTTAACCAAGAAAACCAGCAAATGTTTAGAGTTGAACCTATAACTCTCATTATATTAACTTCACCATTTACAAATACAATTAATGATTATAGATACACTATGTATGCACCAAGTCTTAGATATGTCCCTCCAAATAGTTGGTGGAATCAGAAGTGGTTATAGTGTGCTCGGGGATTTGACTATTTCTCCCTTGTTGCATTGAAAAACATCACATTCTACCACAAAAGTGTGAACGTCATGTTTCATACCATCCTAGAAAAAAGAATGTTTGACCCTATCATAGGTTTTGGTAAACCCTGAGTGCCCAACTGTGGGTGTAGCATGAAGCTCAGAAAGCACTGTGGATTTAAGTTGTGACTATTTATTTAAATACAGATGGCCTTTGTAGTGAAGCTCATCATTCTGCCAAGAATACCCTACGGAAACTAGAGAATTGATTTGCAATTGTTGGATTAGAAGTGAAATTTTGGGATCTTGCAGCCATTCCTAGTGAATAGCTTGGAGCCAATCTGGTACAAAGAAGGAGAGGGAAAAAAGGGACCCTTCATCTTCATATTTTCTTGAAAGAGTGTCAACAACCACATTGTCTTTGCTTTTCTTGTAAATGATATTATAATCATATCTAAATAGTGTAATCACCCATTTTTGTTGCTCTAGGGATGAAAGACGTTACTCCAGAAAATGTTTGAGGCTCTGATGATCTATCTTAATTTGGAATCGTTGCCCTAATAGATAACGGCACCAGAGATCCACTATATGTAGAATAGCCAACATTTCCTTTTCATAGATTGATTGGCCCAAATATCACTCTGAAATTTGTTTGTTGGTAAAGGCCAAGGGTCGACCATCTTGCGTAAGGATCACTCCAATTCCGCTCCAGGAAGTATCATATTCCATGACAAAGGTCTTTGTGAAGTCAGAAAGGGCTAATACAAGAGTGGTGCACATAGTCGCCTCCAAGTCTTGAAAGGACTGATCAGTTGTTGGAGTCCAAGTGAAATAATTCTTTTTAAGGAGATCAGTGAGAGGCACCATCTTTCCATAATTATTAACAAACTTGTGATAATATCCTTTTAAACCCATAAAACCATGCAAGCTTTTGAGAGTCTTAGGGCGAGGTCAATCCTGCATAGCTTCAATATTCTTAGGATCCACCCTGACGTCCACCTTGCCAACAATATGACCCAAGTACTCAACTTCTGAGGCTCCAAAAGTAGATTCCTTCAGGAAAATTTGATGTTGAGAGAGTAGATGAAGAACTCAATCCACATCAGCAAGATGGGTTGTCTAGGTTTTACTATAGATGAGAATATCATCAAAGAAAACTAAGACAAAATGACGGAGAAAAGGATGGAAGGCATGATTCATGAGGCTTTGAGAAGTGGAGGGAGAATTACACAATCGAAAGGGCATGACCAAGAACTCATGATTTCTAAATGCAGTCTTAGGAATGTATGCCTCTTTCATATGTATATGGTGGTATCCAAAACAAAGATAAAGTTTAGTAAATAACTGGGCATCACTTAATTCATCCAAGAGATCACGAATGACAGGAATGGGAAATTTTTCTTTGATGGTGAGTTTGTTGAGGGCGCGAAATTCAGGACACATGCACCAAGAGCCTTCTTTCTTGAGTATCATGACTATAGGACAAGAATAGGGGCTAGTGCTAGGATGAATAATGCCTGCGACGATCAATTCTTGAAAAAAATTCTCAATTTCATTTTTCTTGGAAAGGAGATGACAATAGGGATGAACATTGGGAGGAAAGTTGTCGGGGACGAGGAGAATGGAATGATCATGAACACCATGGGAAGGAGGAAGTCCCTGAGGAATGGAAAAAAGAGCTTGATGTTTGGAAAGGATGGATTGGAGGTCAGGAGGCACAGAGGGTGTTTCAGTGGCATGAATAGAATGGAGTTATGCAATAATGTAAGAATGACCTTTTTTTAGGATATTTTCCATGTGATGGGAACTGATGATCTCAGGGGAACCTGTTGTGATTCCTTGGAACTTATATTTTTGGCCCTCCTAGTTGAATTGCATGGTTAATTCCTTAAATCCATAAGAATGGGGCCGAGAGTCCTTAACCATTTGACACCCGGCACAATGTCACAACCACCCATGTCGATAGAAAACATATAATATTTCATGTGGTACTAACCAATTTGGAGAAGGACATTTTCACAATGCCCACCACATTTCATGGACCCGCCATTGCCAATCATGATTTGAAAGTTGTTGATTGCTCGGATATAGCAATTAGTTTATTGGGCAATGCGAAGATGAATAAAATTATGGGTACTACCACTTTCAATGAGGATGATGACCTTTTGATGCCTAATGTAACCAATTAGCTTGAGGTTTTGGGAATCAGAGAAGCTAGTGAGAGCATTAATGGAAATGATCGGTTCAACTTATGGGGGGTCTGAGTGTGGATTTAGTTCAGTGGGTTCAGGTGACTCATCCATAGGGGGAGCCTCGACCTCTTCTTCATAAACATCCTCAGAGATGGCCATAAAAATATTGTGTTCCTTACACTTGTGCCTAGGAAAATATTTGTCATCACAATTATAACAAAGTCCCTTGAGTTGGCATTCAGCCATTTTGGCCCGGGTCAATTTTTGGATCTTTAGTGGAGTGGAAGGAAGAGTGGGAATGACTGGTTTAGGGAGAGGAATAAAGGAGGGTTTTTTGGTTTAATAAGAGACAATTTGTTTTGATTCTTTATCTCTTTTAGTAGCTTCCACTCAACTCTGGAGGCAAGCCATGAGGACATGGACACAAATCGCATCTGTAAGGCCACTGATAAAGCATTCTTGGAAAAAAGCATCAGACATTCCCTCCATGTGGAAATCCAATTGCTCAAAAGCAGCTATAAAGTCTTCCATTGTGCCAGATTGTTTCATCTTTGTCAAGCGGCCTAAATGGTGGGTGTCAGTGTCAAATCATTCATAAATTTCTGCAACAAAATGTGTCCAAGCCACATACCCTAGGCAGGCATTTTTTCTACATTTCCACCATTGCCAACGTTCTTGATAGAGATGGAGAACACCATACCAGAGTTTCACAAACTCATCTGTAATGTTGTACAAAGAGAAATAACATTCCATTTGAGTTATCTAGCAGGTGGGATCCAAGCCATCAAATTTATTCGCATCCACTCGTGAAAGTCATAGGTCATGTTGAAAGTGATGGGGTTGAAAAGTATAGGAATTGGAAGAAGTTTCACCTTCGAGGTGCAAAGGTGGGTTAGAGGAGGTGAGCTCTCCAGTGATATTTATCTTGGTGCAGATATGGCCAGTGAAGGATTCAAGCTAGGTAGAGAGGTCTTGTTTCAGGGTTTCCATTTTTGCTTTGATGGTGGAATGCATTTTTTTATTGATGGTGGTAATATTGGCACTAAGTTTCTACACTTCCTTATGGGCCTCTGTGAAATCAAATGACAAGGTATTGAGGTGAGCTTCAAGATCTTGGCTATGGGTGTGGGCCATGATGAAGGGAGAAATCAGAAAGGGGCAAGTGGGACCACATAGAAAAGGGGTTATGGGTGAAGGGTATCATGACGATCAGGGCAACGAGGGGAATCCAATGGGGTAAGTCCCAAATAAGGTGATCGGAAGGGGGTTAGGTCCACGGGAAAAACAAATTGTTGAAAAATGATAGGTATGACTACAATTAGGGCGAAGAGACGAATCCAATATTGGGATAGGGCTCAAATAATGGTGCAGGAAGGATCTAGACTTTTTATTTTTTACTCCTGCAGAGTTACACTCTGATCTGAAGAATATTGCAGTGTTGAAAGGCCCAAATTATGAACAACAACAAATGTGTAGTAATTCTGCAACTAGAATGTAGGAGGTAAAGTTGCACGACAATAGATCTTGTCTGTTTGTTTCTGTTTCATCCCAAGGATTAGGGTATTCAAGGTTTCTACATACAAGGGTTTTCCATATGTTATAGCTCTCTGATATACGTGTATGGTCCAACAGTAGTACTCGGCCCAATATATCAAGGCACTAACTAAGGAGGCTAGACCATGCCCTTAGTCGTACTACCCAAGTACTAGAGAGTACCTTCCTGATTGTTGTTCTCGGTGGCACTATAGAAATCAAGCAACTAATCGGTTTATATATGGAGGGATTCGGGATATCTAGATCGATCTGTATAAAAGTGTTGTCCGATGCGCTACCACCTGAAGGGGTACCAACAAGGGTTACAAGGGTGGCCAACAATGTGCTCTTAAGTACCACTTGCATTTTTTATGTGTATGTTTCCCCAACCATGGATTTATGCACTGAATGACAGATCTTTGTAGCTTTAAGACACTGGAATATGTCTCACCCTTGAAAAAAGTAACCCACAATTTTCTGCCAAGGAAAGTGCTATGATACCACTTGTAAGGTACCAGATCTATTATAATAACTGAAAATAGAGATATTGCAAAGAATAACAACGGAACAACACAATAGATGAAACCACAGCACCAAAATAATACCTTTATTGGTAGAAAACAATGTTCACTTGCCTCTTCGAGGGGGAAACCTCTAGCAAAGCAGTGTTCTATTACAATAATTCTCCGGACAAGACTTCTCATACCCTCAACCCCTATTTATACTAAATCTATCTACCAAAAGAACAATCTAGAGGAATATATTTCTATAAGTGGAAGCTTCTATTAGGTCTTCTTACATTTGACTTATTCTTCCTTATTACTAGGCCTTATTAATATTGGCCTTTATTACATGGAAAATATATTATTCTACCTTTGTGAGGGGTTAGGGAGGTTATGAGGGATGTAATCCTTTATTAATCATTGAGACATCCCCTTATTTCTATTTTTTTTATAGGACTACTATAATAGTTCAATACTTCTTCCTCCTACTTGAACACATCTTCTTAAGCCGTCACAAAGGTGATACTCTTGACGGGGCAATTACCTCACTTGAGGAAGTGTTAAGCTTTCCCTTTAGTCATTATACCTCCATAATAACTAAAACCAACATTACAATGGCATGTGTTCAACCTATATGAGTTCTTTCATGCCCCATTCATCCTTTCCAAGCTCTTAGCCAGTGTATTCCATCTTGTGAAGAAGTTTGGAACCTATTCCTTTATATTACAACCCGAAGAGGCCCAAAGGATCTTTGATGGAATCTACAAATTCATATTGGAAAATAGATGAAATTGATACCTTGATTTCCTTAATCATCGTGCTTTCACTAGAGATGAAAGTCTTTTCTTCCTTCTTTAACTCCTTTATCTCTCTCTGGAATTTGGACCACAATGTCTCTTGGGATGCCACTTACTTATTCATATTTTATAAGGATACTACCAAGAGGAAGAGGAGAGGGGATGGGGGGTATCCTTTCCCTATTCATATAGTGAAAGTAAATAACTTTGAAGTAGAACAATTTATTACAATAAAAAGGGATATTGATGAAATATAGGCCTCAATCCAATTAATGAATGGAAGNAGAGGGGATGGGGGGTATCCTTTCCCTATTCATATAGTGAAAGTAAATAACTTTGAAGTAGAACAATTTATTACAATAAAAAGGGATATTGATGAAATATAGGCCTCAATCCAATTAATGAATGGAAGCTTAAAACCTACATGCAAAAGAACAAGTATTAAGTACAAATTTCTTACTCTATCATATGCCTTTAAATGGCCCAATTTGGTAACGGAGTCTAAGATGTTTTTTGAATTTACGGTGTGAATGGATTTTTAATACATTCCAATGACATCATGTATTTTCCTTCCTCTCATGAAACCATTTTTTTCTCTATAAGTATATTCTAACAAGACATCATTAAGATGAACTTCTACAACTTTGCTATTATTTTCTAAATTATGTTTCGTAGTCATATAGGTCTAAAGTCATCAAAATATTCTAGAGAGTCCTTCTTGGATATGACTTCTAGAAAAGTGTCCTTGAAGACTCCTAGAATAGCACCATTACTCAATTCTTTCTCTTCACCTAAAATAGCGTTCTCTAGAAGGTCATAAAATCCTATGAAGAAATCAATTATCCAACCATCTAAGATCAGTGTCTTATCCCTTTGAAAATAGTGTACTACCTCTTTCAACTCTTCCATAGATACTTCCTCCATGAGTTCAATGTTTTGTACATCATTAATGAAACCTGGGATATAGGAATTCATTTCTACGACTTCAACTAAATTAACACCAGCAAGGTATTTATGTAGTTCCTCAAAATTACTCACTTGTACATCTACAATATTATTATTCCCTGACATTGTTTCTCCGTTAGTATTTCTAATTTTCCAAATTGTGTTTCTGATCTTTCTCAGGCTAGCATAATTATAGAAAAATTTGGAGTTTTCATCCCCTATTTTTATCCAAATAACCCTACTCTTCTACCTCTACTTCTCCTCCTCCCATTTCAAGATATTTCTCTTTTGTTCCTTTCGCTCTTCTAGTTCTTTCTATTATTTCTTTAAGAAGAATCCTCTGGTTCTTTCCTTATATGAATTCTCTAGTTTCAATTAGATTTCTTCTAGGACCACCTCCTATCCATTTTCCTTCCCCTTTTGTCTCATCCCAAGTCAATTTCTTAATGTTTACAAGGTTATCTTGAAATTATTTCATAACCAATTCCCCATCCTCAATAAAATGTTTCAATTCCCTAACTACCAAATCTTTGTATTCTTCATTTCCAAGACAAAAGGAGTTGAATTCATATAGGGCAAGGGGTTTCCTTTCTCCTCTAGATACATATGATGTAAAATTGGCCTATGGTTTGAAGAACCCCCAATACCTTCGCAACATCTAACCCTTTCTTCTTCTTCCAAAAACCATTCTAATATTAAGAACCTATCCAGCATAAGGAAGAATGAGAGGCTTCCTATCACTACTTCAAATATCAATAAAAGTCATTGAAGGGTCAAAAGAGGATTATCCTTCTCACCAACACAGATTCTTATCTACAGAACTAAAAGTGTAATGTCTTTGTAATTCTCTTTCATTCAAGTTCAAACTTCTCTACTTGATATTCACTCGTAATAGGAAATGGGTACAAATACACATAAGTTATCAACACAATGAACTTAGCAGGCTTTATACATTTGATGTGTTACAAATGTCCAATTTATTTATGAGAAATCAATTATAATGCTTTTGTGTTTCTATAGGTTGCAATTTCATATAGTGATCAATCGTGTCCAGTTGGGATTGATAGATCACCCCAATCTCAAGTATCATGTGTCAAGTTAAATCTTGTTTTAATGTGAAAATGTTTATCTAATTTTGATTGAATTTCATATTTTTGTACTAATAAATATATTATAAATGTGTATGCAAGCACCATAGTTGTTCGTTTAGTCACCACTACCTTCCTTTCCTCACCCCTCATATAGGCACGTCATGTGTCCCAAGTTACAACGTGAGTCCAGTCTTTGGCCACCCTACCCTAGCACTTAGGATTCCATCTCCCTCTCCCCCCCCGCCCCCCCAGCGTGTACTTCATCCCATCCTACAACCCATGAGGGTTTATCACTACCCATCCCCACCATATTTTCCATTCCATCCATCAATAGTGGTTACACATGTCCTTCATGCACAAGTTAGTGCTGCTACAATCACCCTTGTTGCATCCAATGTGGTTGCACTAGTGCACCATGTTCTATCCCCCCTTGTTTCATCCATTATGGCTGCATTAGTTTTCCCTACTGCAACCCCCCCTTGTTTCATCCACTATGTGTATGCAAGAACCATAGTTATTCATTCAATCACCACTACCTTCCTTTCCTCACCCCTCATATAGGCACGTCATGTCTCCTAGGTTACAAAGCGAGTCCAGTCCTTAGCCACCCTAACCCATCACTTAGGATTCCATATCCCCCCTGGGGTGTACTTCATCCCACCCTACAACCCATGAGGTTTTATCACCACCCATCCCCACCACATTTTCCATTCCATCCATCAATAGTGGTTTCACATGTCTACCACGCACAAGTTAGTGTTGCTATAGTCTCCCTTATTGCATCCAATGTGGTTGCACTAGTATGCCTTGTTATATCCCCCCTTGTTTCATCCACTATGTCTACACATGTTTTCCCTACTGCAACACCCCTTTTTTCATCCATTATGGCTACACATATCATCCCTACACTAGTTGTTTCCTCATAATAGTTTTTTCAACCAAGTGCTCCACCTGCTAGCCAATCTACCATGAATGGAATCAATTTTAGGCATTTTTATAAATTTCATGTTTTGATTCTTGTAATTGTTGTAAGGAGGAATCGAGGAGACTTTAGGGTTATGGAGGAGGGAAACACCTTCATGACTTACACTCTCATCTGTGGTGAGTTTTCTTGACTTGAATTATAAAGTATCATTATGGAAGTGTATTAATTCATTGTGGAAAAAATCTTATAAGAATGGTGTTTCCTTTTCCAATCTCCAAAAATATGAACAACTCTAAGACTCAAGTTTCCATTGGTAATAAGAGGGTGGCAGTGATCAATGAGTGGCATATTATGTATCTCATCCATGATGTGTCATTTTGGGCATGGGGTTTCATTTTGAATCTAGGGAATGAGATGTCATTCTTCCATGTTTAGGCACAAGGTGCCATTATGTATATTGGACACGATGTCCCATTTTGTAAAAAATATACAGTTGAGCCAATTTTCAATATATATACATTTCATGGGATGTGTTTTATGAATTGTTTATGGTTTAGATTCTAAAAAATATTGTGAATTTATTGAAGTGTTTGTTTGTTTGATGTTGATGAATGATTATGACCTTTGTTTTTCCATATTGTCTTAAACTCGATCTCTCTCTCTCTAGCTACTACTTAGTGAAGTAACAATTGGTTCCATTAATCATGTAATCTCAAGCCTTCAATGTAGCAGGATGTGGAGGCTGGAGTTTCCATTAAATCAATTAAAGAATAAAAAATAATAGCATTTGTCTTCCTTATGAATGGGCATTTTTGGAGTCTCATAATTTTTTGTATATTTTTTAAACCAAATGTTTTGGTAACCAATAATGGTTTTTGATAGCGTTACTAGACTCTTATAAGTAGTTGAATCCCTGACTTCTCTTTATGGAAATTAAGTTGAGTGAGCTCTTGGCCCTAAGTCATACTCACTATTTTGACCCATGAGTATGACTTGTACCCAATTCAAACTCAATTCAGATTGACCTAACCAATCTAACTCCTAAGGCTCAAGAATCTGACTTAGTTCATTTGTCTATAAAAGACAACAAAAATGAAAAGGGCACTCATTTTTCTTATTATCTTGGCACAATTTCATAGTAGACAACAAACCTTTCAACTATCCAGAGTACATGCATGTTTGTACTATGTAGTATCATATTTGTACTTTGAAATGAGTTATCAAAACATTGCATCATATATAAGCATTGCAAAAAAAAAATATTTACCTTCCTAAGAAGCTCAACACCCACCCCTTTACTTTCTAAAATAAGGATAGTAAACCTCGTTACCTTCCCTGATATCCTGTAGGGAAAACAACTATTATTTTTCACCCCAAAAGCATCTAAGTAAGCTTTGAAGAAAGCCCTATAGAGAGAAATAGAGTCAACCCAATGTGAAAAAATATTCAGATGCTTTAATTTTGAGAGAGAATTAAATCTTCAATAATTTTGGACACCGGTTTGCACATCCATCTATCCATGTTCCTTCATTTCTCAATCCTTCATACTTCCATCAAAACCTACAAAATAAAAAAGAGGAATTTATGTCCTTTGAATTGCAAGATTTCGTAAGAATCCAATGCTTTTGATCCATGTTAATAAATTAAAACTTTATAAATATGAAATGAGAGGCATTTAACACCATAGGTAAAAAAATCATTCACAAACCTATAACAATCTTTTCTTGATTTGCAATCTCATTGTTTGTCTCACAAGGTCTTCCAAAAAAATCCAAATTTCAACAAGGCATTAAGGGGGGGAAAGGGTGGAATGAATTAGCACTATAACCACAAGCATAAATAAGCTTCTTAAAATCGTATATAAAACCAAAGAGTAAGGACTCATGCTTCATTTTAGCATCTAATAATGGCCCTTCAAACAAGGTTTCTAGTTTAACTTATTTACCTATGAATCAAGCATCTTAATATGTCTATTGTTGCAATTTAAAAACATAAGAGAAAACTTTCTAACAGGAATTGCATGCATCTCATCATCTTTTTATTAAACTACCCAATGAGTAAATTCATTCCAATTGAATATTCCCATGCACGTTGATTATGGCCATTCATTGTCCAATTTGCATGCCAATCACTGAATGACAAATAGCTTATTTTTCTTATCATAATTTTTCATGCATATGCAATTAGCTCTTGGATAACACATGTTACTCCATTAAATTTTTTTCAAACATCATCTAAAAAAAATTCTTATGCAAGTTCACTTCATTACTTCATGATAATTTGCAAGAAGATGCATAACTTCATCGGCATTTTCACCATTTTCACCATTTTTCTTTCAAAACTTTGGATCAAAGAGTTGAACAAAAAACATAAAAACTTTGTTTTGGTTTCACTCTCATGTACATAGATTGCGAAAAATGAGTTTTTCTCTTCTTTTGTTTTCATAAAATCCATCATGTAGCCACTTTGCTTTTGATGCCTCGAGACAAATAAAGCTTGTAACTCTCATTTGTCTTTTCAAGCACAAAAAATAAGATGAAAAATCAGCCTTCAATAAAGTGCATAGGGCTTGAAGTTAAGATCTCAAGAAAACAAATGAAGGTTGGATTTAGCTTCTCATGCAATCAAATGAAATTTGGTTACACACATAAAATCATAAATGAAATGGAAATTTTGAACTTCAAAAAGAGGGTTGGAAATGAAATTTGAAGATTAAAAAAGAGGGTTGTAATTTTGGTTTTAAGTGGGGTAGGAATGGCCCTCTCAATTTTGGAAAAAGAGGATAAAAATTACATGCCCACACCAAGTCCAATAGGTTGAAAATTGCATTCTCAATCTTGGACATATGGGTTGAATTTTTTATTTCTTGACAATCCAAATGGAGAATTTGGTTCAGGAACATAAAAACCAAAAACGTGTGGAAAAATTGAGTGTTGTAATCTCTCGCAAGTGTGCTTGGGCAAGGTTGATGTGATCATGTTATCTATAGTCACCCAATCCATAGTTTTCAAAAATCAACCCCTCAGTGCAAAAATTGCATTGTCTCTTACTAAAAAACCCTATTTCCAGAGATCATTGAATAAAACATTTTTTGGGAAATGGAATCATGAAATAGGGGTGACCCTAGATGAAACCCAATGTCATAAGTCCAACACAATTAACAATTTTTCAATTCAATTCCCATCTATTTTTGTATGGCGAGTTGCAACTTGCTTCCTAAAGTCATTTAGGGACACATGGAGACTTTGGTTCGGGCGCATAAAAAATAAATTGAGCAACATAATAAGTGCCATAAGCTCCTGCAAGTGTGTTTGGAAAAATTCAATGTGAGAAAACTATCCACAATCACTCGATCCAGAGTTTTCAAAAATCGACCTCTTAGTGAACAAATTACATTGTCTCTTACTGAGAAAAACCGTAGTTCTAGAGATCATTAAATAAAATATTTTTTGAGCAATGGAATCATGAGAGAGGGGTTCCCCTAGCTATAATTTCATGTCATGAGTCTAATGGAATTGAAGGTTCATTGACCCGATGATCTGAATCTTAGGGGTTGAGATCTGGATGGCTTGAATGTCGAGAGAGGAGGAGCTTAGACATTCCAATCTTGCATGAAAAGAAGCATGGAAAAAAACATGTAAATGAAGTACTCGGGAGGTGAGGCTCAAAGAGGAGCCTCACCTCTAAAATTGATTACTAGTAAATCACTCAAAGATAATTAATCTCACAATGAACAATAGAAAATATGAGAGAAGCCAAAATGAGTAAGTCGGTATTATGAGAAGGCTTGTTAGGCCTTTATATAGCATTACAAAATGGTCCATTGGACAAAGTCAAAAAGAGCTCATTAAATGAGTCTCTATTATTATAATAGATCTAACTACCCAACTAACTAAGTAATCAAAAATAATTTAACCCAATACAATAATGGAAAGAGCTCATTAAATGAGTCTATATTATTATAATAATATATCTAACTACCCAACTAAATAAGTAGTGGAAAATAAAACCCAATACAATAATGGAAAGATCTCATTAAATGAGTCTCTATTATTATAATAATAGATCTAACTACCCAGCTAACTAAGTAGTGGAAAATAAAACCCAATACAATAATGGAGAGGTGGGACTCTCTTTGACCCATATGGGCAACTTGTTAGCCCAATTATTTAATGAGGAGGTGGGCATTTCCTTGATCCACATGGGAAATCTACTAGCTTTATAGTTTTATGACTTTTACATCTAAATTTAGACCATATACCCCCTAAAATTCAGATCATCCCTCACCCCTTAGAAAATGATGGTCCCCCATCATTTCACCCATGCTACAAAGAGACCCATGTAGTGGGAGTGTTCAGAAGGTACATGTAGACACTTAGAAAGGAGCATTGGATAGTTGTCAAGAGAGTATTCAGGTATTTGTGTGGCACGAATGACTATGATATATGCTACCAAGGAAAACCTGGAGGTGACAGTAGTAAATTAGATGTACATGGCTTTGTCGATGTCAACTGGGCTAGAGATCTGGATCGACGGAGGTCAACCAGCAGATATGTCTTCAAGATGTTCGGTGGAGCAGTAAGATGGATGAGTAAGCAACAGGTGGTTGTAGCCTTGTCAATAACAGAATTTGAATACATGGTGGCCACTCATGGAAGTAAAGAAGGGGTATGGCTTCAAAGGTTGTGTTCAGGAATCAAGTTTGAGCAGAGAGCTATGAAGGTAAGTTGTGACAGTCAAAGCGCAATATTTCTAGCAAAGAACCTTGCTTATCATTCAAAGACTAAGCACAATGATGTACAATACCATTTTGTAAGAGACATGGTGGAAAATAACAAGGTGCTACTGGAGAAAGTAGACACGTTGGAAAACATAGCAGAATCATTGACCAAGTCTGTGAATCTTGTGAAGTTCTCTTGTTGCAGAGAGGCAATGGGCATTGCTTCCTTGGGTCTGTGAACAAAAGTTCAGGAATCTCATGTTTCAACAAAGAATTTTGGGTTGTTATATTCTTTGCAGTGAAATTCTATTCGAGGTGAATCGACTGACAATTGAAGTTGAGGTGGATCAACAACAAATCGAAGTTGAGGTGGATCAACAACAAGTCGAAGTCGAGGTGGATCAACAGCAAGTCAAAGTCGAGGTAGATCGACAGCAAGTTGAAGGTCGAGGGATTCGATCGAGTAAAGTCAAAGTCAAAGATATCGATGACAAGTCAATTGACGAGAGGTCAAAGTGCGGGCATAAGACGACCGACTAGAGACCAAATGAATATTGACCGGTAGTCGACTGGTAAACCCAACTTGGAGTCGATTGTAACAGAATCTCAGTATTTGTGGGATTTGTAGCTAATGATATGTATGGATCTGTAACTATTTTTAAGTGCCAATATTTAGGATTTTTCTTGTTGTAAAGCCTATAAAGAGGTGTTTCGTAAGGCTATAAAGGTTATTGTTGTTGTTGTTATAGTTGTTGGTCATGCATATGTAAGTCAAATTGGCTATAGGGTTGTTCTTGCTTGTGCAAGAGGGTATGATTTCGATTATGTCTTAGGTGTGGACCAAGGTTATACATGTAACCTTTTTATTCTGATTCAATAAGACAACAAGATAGTGGAACTCTCAAAGGAATGTTGGTTTTCTCGATTAAGGGTTTCGAGGGTAAAATCTTGGTGTATTGTGTGATTGCTTGTGTCATTTGTGTTCTTGATTAAATTATTCTTTTCTTCTGCTAGGATTAGTGTGGAAGTGTCCTTCATTTCCTAACAGTAACATCCTTCACCATAGAAATATCATATTTCTTCAAAATCCATGGGACATCATCTTCTTTAAAAGACCAAGAGGGACCAACCTCTCCTCTAGTTTTGTTTCTTGGCCAATTTCTTTTTTTAGTATTCAAAGCAATAATATCTCTTCTGATAGCCAATGTGTCACTTTTATTCCATGATATGTTCCTCCATAAAGAAGATGAAACATTTTTGAATATGTGCATGGGATCTAGTAAGTGGCCAATCTTAAGATTCTCCCAATATGGAAGCTCGTAAAATGCATATTTCCTTTTCATCCCAACAGGAATTTTCTCAACATAGGTTTCAAAATATTTAGGATCATTGAAAATAGGTTCCCTATTTGAATCAAACAATTATATCGGTTCCTTCTCCTTCTCTATGTCATATGCCCTATTCCAATATGTCGGTGTTATTATTTCAAGTCTCTAGGTTATCTTTGGTTTACCATTGAAAGCATATGAAACTCTTCTATAAGGGTGGCCTTCTTGGAGGAATACCCTCAAACGACTTACACCATCTTTCATAGGTGGTTGGACCACCTAACCTTTATAGAAAGTCCACAACATTTACATCCATGATACCCTTTTGTTACAAGACCTGTGATGTTATCATATACATAGCATGTTAGTGTCAAAAATATAGTTGCACCAAATGAAGTATTCCAAATAAAATTATAGATATAAACAAATCGATGAACATGCTTACTAGAAAAAACTCCTAGTCTTAGATAATCATGCATGGTGTACTCACATATGCCATACAATATAAAAGACATCTCCATTGGGATGGGTCTTGATACATCATATACATGTATCCCTTCCCATAATTGTTTAAATTCATCAATCAGTGGTTGGAGGTAGACATCCATTCTCTCAACTTTTCTACTAGGGACTATAAGAGCCAACATAAGATGTTCATTCATCATGGACAACCATGGGGGAATATTGTTATTGATCACTACCATGGCAAAAAAAAATAGTTGGCTTTTTGGAGGGAATATGGGTTAACTAAATCCATGGCTATTTTCAATCGGAGGCTCTGTGCTTCATCCTTGAATTTGTTGTGCCATGTATCCTCTATATGCTTCATGGTTATTGAATCTACTGAGATTTGCATAAATCTTGGCTCACTTCTATGTGAGGCATTCCACCCTTGCAACATGGATAATCATTTGCAACGAAAAGAGCCTTTAAATCCTTGGAATTATAAGCATGTGCCTCAATATATTATGAGGAGGACCATGTGCCTTACCCTTGAATTTTTATTTATGGTACTTATCATGCCCACATTATGGACATATGTCTTTGTCTGCATATTTGTTTTTATATAGAAGAAAATCATTCATACATGCATGGTATGATATGTAATCAACACCCAACATTTTCAGCATTTGCTTTGCCTCTACGCAACTATCAGGAAAGAGATTATCACTTGAAAGTACCTTATCTTTGAGTAACTTTCAATTAGTGGGAAATATAAATTTAGACTTTCGTTAAGCATGAATAAAATCAACCCTTTTCTTCATTCATTGTGTGACAATATTCCTTAAAAATTTAGGGTAATTAATGGTTAGTTACCTCAAAAGTGTCGAGAAACACGTGTCTGACATACCATACATTGCTTTCAAGTTGTATAGTAACATTGTTGTCCCCAGTTGGATAGACCTTGCAAACCACTGTACTGGACCAAATATAGGAGTGGTGGAAGTAGATTTCAGGATTTCGTAGAAGGTATCTACAACATCAATGCCATCCCCTATATTATCACTTGAAAGTACCTTATCTTTAAGTAACCTGCAATTAGTAGGCAATATAAATTTAGACTTTCATTAAGCACGAATAAAATCAACCCTTTTCTTCCTTCATTGTGTGATAAGATTCCTTAAAAATTTAGGGGCATTAATGGTTAGTTACCTCAAAAGTGTTGAGAAACACGTGTCCGACATACCATACATTGCTTTCAAGTTGTATAGTAACATTGTTGTCCCTAGCTGGATAGACCTTGCAAACCCATGTACTAGACCAAATATAGGAGTGGTGGAAGCAGATTTCAGGATTTCATAGAAGGTATCTACAAAATCAGTGTCATCCCCTAGTTCATTTTGTTGGAATGCATCTAACAACATTCCCTCCATGGCCTCGGTATCCCACAATAAATCATCCATACCAACCTCTATATCATTTCCTCCATCCCCAACATGTAAAGAACTAGTGTTATTATCGAGGTTTTGAATTGGTGACTTAGGATGTAGTGGGAATTGAATAAGTGGTTGTTTCAACCATTCTCGGTATGCTTCCTCTCCAAGCTCGTTTCATTTAGTAGTAAACTCGTGACTTGACATCATAGTGGGGTACAATGGTAGATGGTGGACAAGTCACTCGTCATCATAATCCTAATTGTAAAAATATTGAACATTACATCGATAATATTAGTAACACAATGCTTTTAATATGTTTAAACATTATACCAAACACTTATTAGCATGGACATTTTTTTCCCAATAATAAACATGAAACCAACCATTTTATAAAACAAATGTTAAATTAAGCAATACATTTACATTTTCTCCATGGAAAATCCAAAAATACAATTACTCGATCATCTTTTTCTTATGCCCTATGGGGTTGTCTACATAAAAGAGATCAAATTCATGGTGTAATATCATTGACTCGGGATAGTTGTTGGAAGATGGCATGTTAGGATTGGTAGGGTAAAGAAGCTATCCATTTTCATCAAATATCTGCTTGCAGTATTTTTCTCCTAATAAAAGCTTGCGGAATTTTGGGACCACGGGAATATCTTGAGCATTTGAACTCGATCCTGAATCTTGATCCTGCAAAATTCAATGAACAATTATTAAAATGCACCTACATGCATAACATAAATTCAATGAGATAAATGAATTATCAATAAAATCTAGACGTACTGCAATCAGAGTGAGAGAACTTGAAGGAGTTTCAAAGATATAGAACCAAATAGAATTTGAAGAATTGGCCATTTTATATTATAATTCATTTTTTTCCTGCATTTGAGCGAAAACCATCAGGTAGCATAGAACAATCTAAATTCAAAAATAACTTTGAATAACTTGACAGCACACTTAAAAAATCATTTTTTTTCTACAATATCATTGTTTATTTCCGCCCAGATATACAAGAAATATCAATCTAGATTTACAAAATCTAAAATAGTTACTCAATTCCTGAAAATATCCTCCTCGAACGTTAAAAAAATGTGAATTTGATTCTCTCTCTCTCTCTC
>SNQJ01S0021914.1:56217-90666 GCA_010110895.2 Picea sitchensis
CTCTGTCCCCCACCAGTGCGCTTTATCATATAAAGAAGAACATATGCATATGGATAAACCAAATGCACCAATGTGTGTAATTAAGAGAAGCACCGAAGACTAACCTTTGTTATTGCCTTCGCAAAGCAAAACCTTTGCAAACTTTAAATACATATGTTTACATTTGCATTGTGCAAATTCAACTATCTTGCAATGTATTATTACTTACACACTACCCCGATATGTTATTAATTACACTTCACACAAGTCTGTTTCGAACTGTGTAGTGCATCAACTGAAGCAAGTTAGAAAAACAATGTGTCCTTACTATCAATACTTTCAAATTTATTACAAAAATAAATCAGTGTATTATATGTACACACTGCACCAATGCACTACTCACGATATAACACACTGAAAATGTAACTTTTGAAAGAAAAAAATAGCGCGTGTGTTTATCATTAATGTGTCAAAATATATAATGAAAAAATGAGAGAGAATTTGAGTTTTTGTGTTTATAAAGGAAAACCCTATTCATTCTTTTATTTGTTTTCCAAAATTTAGAAAGGATACTTGTGCAACATAGATTTATCAACAAAGATTTCAGAGTGGGTGGTTTTTTTTAAGAACCAAATTCGAGGGGGATTACTGTAGATCACATATAAATCTGTAGAAGAGAAATTTTAGGTACATGATTTCACTCTATTAATCATCTTGATCATTCTTTTATTTGATTTAAACAGTTTTTAGTACATTCTCAAACAAACAAACAAAAGGGTTTCATAGTTACCTTCAGTATTGGAAGCCCTAATTTCCTCATTGTTTTTTTGTTTTATCCTTCTATATTTCACAATAAAAAAAATTTAAGCACAATTTATTTATAGGGTTTGTTTTTTTTATATATGGGTGTTTCATATTCGCTGCAATAAAACCACTCATTCCATTGGATATCAAACCATCCTTTCATTGTCAGTTTTTTTTTAAACGCCTTCGGGGTGATCGGTGTGCTCTATACATAGTAAGTGCATTGGCACGTATTTGTTTGTAAATAACATCGCTTTATTTCAATTCAAAACATTATTTAAAAAATAATTTATGTAGTCGGTGGTGCGCATTTTACCTAAATATGTACCAAGTCACATTGTTTACAAACCACATCGTTGAGTTTAAAATGGAAAAATTATTGTTTTATATGGAAATCACCATTTCTTAAATGTGTTCACTGCTCGACTATGCATAATAAACAGTACTTATGAAGTTGTGTTTTTCTTAATTCATAAAGCACTCATTGAATACAAAAATTTGTAAAACGTTTTCAAGTTCGCAACGACATTGTTATACTATATTGGTGCGTATATGTGTGGTTGACGTAATGGTGCATATAAATATTGTTGACACCCTGATGCGTATAAATATCATTGACACCCCATTATCTTTTTTTTTAATTAACATTTTTTATATCCTTTTTTTCAAGGAGATTTTGAAAATTCCAAGGGACAAACAAGGGGAAAACTGAGACATGTTGGTAGGGATGTCCAAAAAAGTGTAGAAGATGTTAAAAGAAATGAACATAATTGTGTCACAAGAGGATCCATCTCAACTACAAAAGTGCGTGAGAGGTATGCAATCATTTATTTATTTTGTTATGTACATTAAATTTAAGTATCGCGTGAAATACTGATTTTCAATCATTTTGTTGCAGAAAAGAAAAACAAATAGAATCCATTCAACACATAAGATGGGATGACAAGGAATAAAAGGGTTGATCACAAACTTTGTGAGTATTTACATTTTTGGTCATTCTTAAGATTTCATGTTTGATCTGATCTTTATATTTAAATAATCAATTTACACTTGTCCATGGATGTCTTTTACTAGGTGCTAACATACAAAGAGGAGCCAACCCATGAATTCATAAACATTGGGTTAAGTACGAGTTGTGAGTATATGTTGAAGAATGAAAGTTTTATTGAACAAATTGTAAGTAGTTATGTTGTTTAACTTCCCTTGTTTTATAATTAATGAAAAAACAAGAAAACTTTATATTGATTATATCGACTATGCTTTGTCATGTCATATTAAACATGCATGAAACAAAGTATGGAATGCAACCAANAGAGGTATGCAATCATTTATTTATTTTGTTATGTACATTAAATTTAAGTATCGCGTGAAATACTGATTTTCAATCATTTTGTTGCAGAAAAGAAAAACAAATAGAATCCATTCAACACATAAGATGGGATGACAAGGAATAAAAGGGTTGATCACAAACTTTGTGAGTATTTACATTTTTGGTCATTCTTAAGATTTCATGTTTGATCTGATCTTTATATTTAAATAATCAATTTACACTTGTCCATGGATGTCTTTTACTAGGTGCTAACATACAAAGAGGAGCCAACCCATGAATTCATAAACATTGGGTTAAGTACGAGTTGTGAGTATATGTTGAAGAATGAAAGTTTTATTGAACAAATTGTAAGTAGTTATGTTGTTTAACTTCCCTTGTTTTATAATTAATGAAAAAACAAGAAAACTTTATATTGATTATATCGACTATGCTTTGTCATGTCATATTAAACATGCATGAAACAAAGTATGGAATGCAACCAACAGAGGAGATTTTTACAGAATTCATGAAGCATGGCTTCAAAAGAATGTGTATTGTTTATGAAAGACTCGATGTTATGTTTTTTTATTTACGTGATCTTGATTTATAAATGGAACTTAATGAAATACAGATATATGTCAAAGAAACACACAGAGATACTGTGAAAATTGACTTATATTTATAAAGAGAACATGTTGAAATTGTAAATGTAGTGACAACTTATCTCTAAGAAGAGATGTGACGGCTAAGCTCATTCGCAAGAAGATGAGTATAATGAGGCTCCAAAGGCCTTTTTATCATCAAGCATAAATGAGAAAACCCTAAACATCCAAAACCCTAACCCCTAGAGATGAAACGCCAAAACGTTTGTGGGCCCTGATGGGGTTAGTTGATACATCAACTTCCTGAGGGTCTAACTTTTGCATACGATCTTCGTTTGGGGTGCTCGATACATCGTCGGAGATATCTAGTTGAGAAAAGCACATTTAGACTGACCAAATCCTATGGAAACTGCTTGGACCCCGAAAAGTAAAAGAAAACATCGTTTAGAGCCTCAAAATGGCCCAAGAAGTTCAAGACCAAAAAAAATTGTAGAAAAACTACCAAAATGAAAAATTGTTCTTTCAGCTAGAGGAATAGGTGGGTGGCCATTGATATCCACCTAGATCATTACGCAATCATGCGTATTCTACTATATATATAGAGTAGATGGAAGATGAAGGGGTGGAACATAAAGAACAAGTCGATCAAGAAAACATTATGTTAAAAAATCAAAGTACAATATCACCTACAAATGGTGAAGAAATTAGTCATGTACGCAGCTCAAGCAATTTCAATAGTTCAATTGACCAATGATAATCAATAAAATTGAATGTTACTGCAAGTTCTATGTTTGGAATATTTGTCTCTAAAAATCAGGGATTTTGTTTAATGTACTCAACATATTGTCCCAAATGCATGAGGACATGTTACCAATAAGTGTAACAATTAGAAATTAGTTGCAATTTGATTATTGTACTAGACCTTTATATTTTCCATTTTTGTATGACAATGGGTCTCTTATTCATATATAATAAATTAGGTTTCTTAGTTCATTGCATTGTCAAATATTTTCTTTTTTAACGGGAACGGGTAAATTTTGGTTATATGAAAAGAGCAGTGCTAAAGCACGGTACAAGAGAAAGCAGTAGTATCAGAGGACCTTTTTTCTGAAGTAAGGAGAGGCTCTGAGCAGTCTGCTTGATACTGAATTTAAAGACAAGATTACTAAATAGTCTGAGACAAAAATGCCATGTATAAATGGCTACAAAGGAAAAAAGAAGAAATTTAAATTTGCTAACCTTCTAGAGTATCATGAAAAAAATAAAACTGCCTCGCATGTGTCTTCATTGATGCCTGCTTGGTGTGTTTCTTGTGGTCGGTCCACAATTGATTGTCTAGTTGTTACATGTTCAGTGTCCAGGTGTTATTACTGATGATGAATTGCTTCCTCTTGAGGCTGACCATCAAATCGCGTTGAGTGAAGTGTCGAGGGTAGCTTGGATTAAGCTGACTCTATTGAGGTTGATGGTCCTTGTTGTTGACTCTACTCATTGTGTCTAGTCAGCTTAGCTAAGGGATCTGCTTCATTGTTTTGGGTGCAAAGGATATGAAAATTTTGCACCTTTTTTAATTTATTTTCCAGCGTTCTTATCCCTGTAAGCCCTTTAATTATTATTTCTGAATCACCGATGATTAATTCTTGGATATTTTTGTCCCCTGCAAGGTGTAACCCCATGTAAACTGCTAGATATTCTTCTTCTTTTTTCGAAGAATGTCCCAAACCCCATGAGAAATCCAAAAAAAATTGTCCATCGGAGCCAAAGATAACTCCCTCCGCACATGTCACCCCTGCATTGTCAAATATTGTAAAATGTTGTGTTCATGAATAATTAATATGTGGATGATTTACATTGTTACAAATAACATAGGTTCAATTGGTAGGATAACTCATTGATGCAATCATTATATCGAAATGCAATAACATAAATATAAAAAAAAAAATATTTGATTTTGAAATGATTAATTGAAAATTTGTTAAAAAAAATAAATTAAAATATATACATATCAATGCATTATATTCTTTGAACTCATTAGACAATGTGTGCCATGATATAGACATTGGTGCATTATGAGGATTCATACGCACCAATTCATTTTAATTATCATAACGCACCAGTACGCACTATTGAAAAAACGCATCCTTTTGTAAACAATATAACATACAATAATATTTATCGTTTCAAAATTGTTTATAGTGCTCATGTTTGAAATATATATCAAGGAACTAAAAGTAATTTATGTACCATTGCATTAATATTATTATATGCACCAGTGCATACTAAAAATAATGGCACCGACATCTCACCACGAATATTCAAAATTTCACTACCCTTCGATGCACATGGTAAAATAGATAGTGGTACGTACTAATTACACAAGAACCATGGCGCATGCTATATTAAATGTATCGGGGCTAAAAATAAATTGATTCCACTGGGGCTAACTATAAATTAAACGCATTGGGGAAAACTATAACTTAAACGGACCAGGTTGGACAAATCCTAAAATGCACCGGTGCTTCATATGAAAACAAGGCAAGACCGATGTGCATAAATTATAAGAGCATCGGTGCTCTGCACACGATGAAAAAGGCGGAACTAGTGTGCAACAGTTATAAATGCACAGGGGAATTTTTTATTATATTAAGATCCAGGGCGTTTTTATTATATTAATGTGCCAATGCATTTTATTATAGTAACAGGTCGATGCATGTTTGTCAATAATGCATTGGTGTGTTTCAACGAGAACAACATTGAAAAAAAACTTCTGCTACAACTTTCGCCCACCCAAAATTTTTTAGTTATATGGAACATCCACTAAAACCTTCACAGCCAATAGAAGAGGCTATAGCGGAGCTTTTTTGAAAAAATTTCCAAATTTTGTAACACTAAAGACCTCTGCTAGAATATGTTCTCCTTGCAGTGTTTATTCATACACTACCCATAACGTCCCTTTACTGTTATTCCAACCCTATCACATTTAAATTTACACCTTACATGTACATTTAGCCCCATATATTCCCCCTTTGTGGTCATATCATATACATTTAACCCCCTTATATGCCCCCCTTGGGTCATAACATTATAATAATTCCTTAAAGAATAGAAGACCCTCCTCCAAATATCCAAATACATTCATATATCTCAATTCACATCTTCTCAATAGTGAATACATGATCTCTATATATACCTCTTCACACACTACACATAAGGCCCCTTTACTATTAGGACGACCCTATTACATATAAATTTACACATTACATGTACATTTAGCCCCATATATGCCCCCCTTTGAGGTCATGCCATATACATTTAACCCCCATATATGCCATTATGCCATACATTTAACCCCATATATGCCATTTGTTCATATATATATATATATATATATATATATAGTAATGATAAATATCCTTCAAGCGTCATTACCCTTTCTACCCATATGGTATATTGATGAAGCTTGCGAGAATCATATAGTCAATTGATCTTTGACTTGTTGATGCAACATTGTTGCACACCTAGCAAGCTTCATCAATATACCATATGGGTAAAAAGGGTAGTGATGCTTGAAGGATATTTATCATTACTATATATATATATACAAAAATAATAGTAATGATAAATATCCTTCAAGCATCACTACCCTTTTTATATAACAGTAATGATAAATATCCTTCAAGCATCACTACCCTTTTTACCCATATGGTATATTGATGAAGCTTGCTAGGTGTGCAACAATGTTGCATCAACAAGTCAAAGATCAATTGACTATATGATTGGGTCTAATGTGGTGTCGCAAACCTTTGACCTTTACCCCCATTTGACAACTTAAATCGTACAACTCCATGGTATATTAGGTGTAACTTCATGCCTAATGTTGTAACCCTTGAGATGTTTATGGCTAGGAAACTATTCCAAGACATCCATAAAATTGATTTGTTTTGTTTAAGTTGATTTGTCCTGAAAAAGAGTGTTTTTGTTGCTTCGTTTGGGCCATTATTACTAGTCTTTAAATATTTAAAGATCAAGATTTGAAGGAAAATTTTATGTCTTAAACAATTGAATATTTTAAAGAATGAAAGAAGAAGAGAAGAAAACAAAGTTGAAAGTGAAAAAATGTATCTCTTTGATCAATACTACTTAACTTTCAGACAGAAGAAATAATAATTGAATATGTATCTAAACGAGAATACAACGAACAAAAAAGAATAATTCTTCCTTATTCATTAGTCGAAATAAATGAAGTACGGGTCTAATTAATATTCACAGTATATCTTAGAAATTTGTAACTTTTAAAAATACTTTTACAATTTGTGATAGTTGTGGTTGTACTAAATTACCATAGTCATGGCAGTAGACACATTCAAGAAGAATTTAGGAGCATGAAGATAACATCAAGAAAATGAGTCACATGAACTAAAACATAGAAGTTTGAATCTCAAAACTTGCAGAATTTTATTAAAGATCTGATTATTTTCAGGCCAAAAGCTCTTTGAAGTTGACTCTACAATCTTTCTTTTATAAGTTCTCTCAAACTATTGAGGGGTCTCTGACAGTGGAGACTTTAAAGGTTGTTCTGGTACTTGAACATGGATTTGCAAAATACTTTGTGTCTTTTCCCAGCTGTCCTAGTTCGCCAGCACCTCCAACTGTGCTTTTTGTTTATGTTGATAAGGAACTTGTCCATGTGAGATTCTTTTTAAGGAAATCACATAATGAGAGTTGTATTTCCATGGCTCTCCCTGTTGAAATCCCATAGTTGAAAGAAGCTTTGTTGTCACCTAAAATGTTGATCTGGAATTGACAATAAAAGGTCCCACTTTTTTTTTCAATTTAAAAGTAGCCTTGTATTTTCTTGATACAAAATGTATTTCATCTGAATTTAATGTTTGTCTAATGTATTCAAGTGCAAAGACTCGGGGAGTTAAGAAATTTTGTAGAAGAAAAGGTTGAATATCATAACCATAAATTATAATTTCAGTGTAATTCTCAAAGATGTGTTAGTCCCCCACTCTCTTATCTGGGCTCAACTGTAATAATATTTTGCATTTAGGGAAGATTCTAGGAGGAATTTCATTATGTATAATCTGATAAGCTTTGGACATAAATTGGTCAATATACTCTGAAAATCCAACATTCAGAGGCTTTTTCCTAATCAATGAGGTCCAATAAATTACTGAAGTTGGGTTACCAATCTCATCTTCAACTTTTAATCCACAATGTGTAAAATGAAAGGATTGACAAAATAAAAAGAGGTGAACAAGGTAAGATTGGTATCTGAAATTTCTAAGAGACTCAAATTCTGACAGTTGATGGTGAATTTGATCAGCTAAGAATTGGGCATAATTAAATTTGGTCATGGGTTTGGTTGTAATTGGACAAATTGATACCATAATCCTCAACACAAACTCATCAACCACTAGGTCTTATCTTTTCCCAAAATTACAGAAATCATGGAGATAATTTTTTCTGGAATTTCAGGAAACAAACTAGATTTAATAGCAACAATATTTGTAGGAACATCAAGATTCATGCACAAATATGACTGTAATAGGGTAATTGTATCTTCGAGCTTTAGTTCTATGAATCTTTTGGCTAATACAATCTCATTTAACATTTCACTGTCAAGGTTTAATGGCCACCTTAACATTTCAGCGATGGATTGAGGAATTAATTTGATGAGGACAGACCCATCCTTGGAAATTATAGCTCTCTTAGAGGTAATGTACTTTGAGGCGCACCAGACCACAAACTCAGGAAAATCATACACTTGGGTGTAGAAAAATCAAAACCCAGCCCAATTTCAAGTCTCAATGAGACACTTCATAGTTTAATTCCCAACCCACATTACATTTTCTATTGCAAATTAGTTAGCATAAAATAAATAACTCATAATGGGAACCACATGAAGTCTTCTACAACCAATAACAACAATAAATGCACACCCATAAATATAGACATAGAGATTTTGGTCAAAACAAGACCCAGGAAAAACCCGTAAGGGGAAAACCAGTGAGAGAGGGGAGGCTTTTTATTATTCTTAACTTTTGAGAATCTTATTTACAGTAGATTTCAACAACATTAAAAAATCAGACTTATCTCGACTTTCATGCAACTCCACATAGCCCAGAAAACCATGTAATACAGCTCCTTGATTTATGTGTCCAAAAATCCATACACAATATGGGTGTACCAACAATATATATTGAACAATGCCTTGAAAATTGTGCATGTTGACAATATTAACAGCTCATAAATTTATGCCTGCAACTTTCCTCGATTTTGTGCCATTGCTTGCCTTGGAAACCATGCAACAAGTTTCCTCGATTTTTGTGCTCTCTAACAGATGTATATTCTACCTCAATCTGTATAGTACATTTATCTCTTATATTGTAGTTGCCTCCTTGAAATGTGTGCTAGTTCCTTATCTTGGAATTCGTGCTTCTAGCTCTACAAGTCGACTTCTTCCTCATTTATCATCTCTCTCTCTCTCTCTCTCTCTTTCTCTCTCTCTCTCTCTTGCACTCTCAAATGCTCATGAAGAATGACAAATGAAGGGTGCCTCAATCCCTAAGTCGACTCAATGAGGGAAGATGAAGAGTCTCATAATCCAATGGTGGAGATTTTATTAGATCAATGGTGGTGATTAAAAGTCTCTTTAGTCACCCACTTCATGAAATTTCCCTAAAGTCACTTATAATTTTATCTCTCATAAAATCAATTCACTAGGGACCACATTGGATGTTTTCTCACCCCTAGGTGCCTAAGTTGTGAGAAACACTTGTCCTTGGTACTTTTTAATTATTTAACACTCCCTCATACCAAGGAAGGTTTTTCTCACTGCTCCCAACTTATATCTGAAGGGTACAAACTTGCCTCTTCCCAAAGCCTTAGTGAGGATGTTCGCTACCAACTCATCAGTGGATATAAATTGTAGCTCAACTACCCCTATCTGAACATAGTCCTGGATGATGTGATATCTAATATCAATGTGTTTGAACCTGTCATGAAAAATTGGATTCTCAAAGAGTTTTATGCAACTATGATTGTCAAAGTAAATCATTGTGAGTCTCAATTGCACACCAAATATCCCAACCAACAACTTGTGAACCCATATAGCCTCACAATTGGCCTAACTAGCTTCCATATACTCAACCTCTGTAGAACTGAAAGGCACTGACTTTTGCGTCTGACTAAACCAAGATACAATCGTTGAGCCCAATCTAAAGCAACAACCTGAAGTACTCTTCCTTTCAATGACGCATTGTGCCCAATCTGGTTCTGTGTAGCCAATCAATATGACTCCACCCCCTCTCTCATAGTCCAGGCCATAACCCATCGTACCCTTAAGGTACCTGAACACATGTTTTGCTTCCACCAAATGCACTCTCTAAAGCTCCACCATAAATTGACTGAGAGTGTTGACAACAAAACAAATATCTAGTATGGTGTTGACTAGATACATCAATGAGACAATCAACTGACGATACATCATGAGATCAACCAACTATGACTCTAAAGAATGAAGCTTCTTCCAATTGGCTATCATGGGTGTGAACATGGGCCTACAATCCTCCATTTAGAATCTCCTCAAAATTTCAACAACATACCTGCCCTATCCCAGAAAGATATGTTCTGGCTCCTGCCAAACCTCCAATCCAAAGAAATAGTGAATCGGTCCAATGTCTTTCATCTTGAACTCTAAAGCAAGACTCTCCTTGCAACCAGCTATGAGTCTCTCTACCCCTGTAACGAAGACATCATCCACATATAGCACAAGAATGAGAGGATCCTCCTCAACCACAATGAAGTAAAGGTTGGGATCCACCTCACTCCTCTCGAAACCCATCTGCTGCAAGTATGTATCAATCCTCAAATACCAAGCTCTATGATATTGCTTCAATCCATACAAAGCCTTCTTCAATTTGCACACATGAGAATATCTCCCATGAACCTTGAATCCCTTTGGCTACTCAATGTACACCTCCTCTTGTATAAGACCATTCATAAATTTTGTCTTCACGTACATTTGATGGATCTTCCAACCCATCTCTACTGTCATAGATATCACTGCACTGATCAAGGTATATCTAGTAACCGAAGCGAAGGTATCATCATAGTCAACTTCCTCTACCTGTGACAACCCCCGAGCTACAAACCGAGCCTTGTACTTCTCAATGTTACCATCAACAACATACTTGATTTTGTAGAGCCACATGGAAGTCACCATTGATTTCCCCTCATGTCTTGGAACTACCTCCAAAACATCATTCTTCATGATGGAATTGTACTCTTCCATCACGGCATCCTTCAAGACTTGTTGACCTACTGCCTCCTCAAAGATGGAAGGCTCGGACTTAATGATGTTTTTGACCATCGCTAAATAGCTGTAAAATCTTTCTGGAGGTTTACTCTCCCTCAGATTCTTCACGGGATTCCCCACATATCCATGAGCTTCCTTCAAGGTGTCATGTATTCATTTTGGTTGCTTCTTCCATGGAGTAACATCCTATGGAGGGGACTCCTCCTCCTCAATCCAAATACATAAAAACTAAGTATCTTAAGCTAATGATCCCAAGGTCATCTGAGAACCAGGAGAGTGAGAAACAGTACCCCGTGAATTGGTAACCTGAGGACCAGTAATTTGTGACCTTGTCACCTATGGACTAGTAGCCCTTGAATCAGGTGGTCCTGAAATCTGTGGCACGATAATCTTCGATGGACTCACATGAAGCTAAGGAGTTTGTTTCTCCCCCTGCTCAAAATCCAATGACCTCCTTAAGGCTCTATCTTCCTCAAATCTCACATCTCATCGCATAATGGTCTTCCTCAAAGAGGGGATGTGTATCTCGAAAGCCTTAGAAATCTAATTATACCCAACAAATATTCCCTTCTCTGTCGTGAGTTCTAGCTTTGTCCTCTTCTTAGAAGGGACATGTGAATATGCAAGGAACCCAAAAATCCTAAAGTGCCCAACCTTAGGCTTCTTCTCAGAGAAAGCCTTCTCAGGAGTCTTATCCCCCAAGACTCTGCGTGGACTCATGTTCTATAGATAAATTGTAGTGTTGCAAGCCTTAACATAAAGAAATAGCGGTATCCCATGATCATGTAACATGGTTCTCGCAGCCCCAACAATGGTCATGCTCTTCCTCTCAGCAACCCCATTCTATCGTGGGTTGTAGGGAACATTCAATTCTGTCTTAATGTCTTCTCTTGCATAGAAGTCATTGAACTCATTGGAGGTATACTCACCCCCATTGTCTGATCTTAGCACTTTGATTTTCTTCCCTGTTTGGTTCTCCACAAGAGCTTTGAACCACTTGAAGACCTATCCTTTGGTATTCATGAAGAAAATCCAAGACTTCCTAGAGAAGTCATCAATGAAAATGACATAATACTCAAAACCACTCAAAGATGTAGAATACATAGGACCACATAAATCGGAATGAATCAGATCAAGAATACATACTACTCCATTGTCATTGCTTGGAAAAGTAGTCTTGGTGTACTTCCCAAGAGAACACCCCTTGCACACCTGCTGCTGCTCTGTATTGAATTCTAGTACCCCTATAGCAATCTCCCTCAATATTTTCAGATCCAAATGATGCAAATGATCCATCCTCCTATGCCATAGCTCAAAAAGGTCACTATTATTGGTATTATGCATTAATTCTCTAGCTAGCTAAAACATGAGCTTGTACAACTTCTCATGTTGGATCCCAATCACTTTGGTCGAAGTGACACTGGATCCCTTAGGATACATGAGCACATGTCCATCACGGAACAATACCTCATATCCACTATCCTCAATACTGGAAACTAAAATCAAGTTCTTCTTCAAGCTAAAAACATATAGGAAATCTCTCAACAACATGGGAGGTAGACACTCCCTCTAAAATGGTACTATCCCACTACCAATTTCCTTGACCATTGAGTCATCTCCAAGCACCACCTCAAGATCCCCAATCTCTGTAAGATCTATGAGATACTCATGAACACATGCCATATGGTGGTAGGCTCTACTATCAATGCACCCAATACTGGTAGATGATTCTCCAGAGGAAAGACACACCAACAATGAATACTCCTTCTCTAACCTATGGGAAAACTCCTCCACATCTATTGAAGTTGTAATCTTCTTATTATTATTATTAGGACATTGTCCAGCATTGTGCCCAAACTTATGACATGAAAAGCACTTGACTTTGCTCATGTCCTTCTTCCCTTCACCCTTCTTCTTGTTCCCACCCTTGGAACTCTTCTTAGACTTATTCTTGCCTTTAGCTTCAAGTGTCTCACTGTCTTATTCATTACGTGTGGATGAAATCCCCTGCACATATCCTCTTTGAGTTTCCTCATCTATGAAGTCATCCCAAAGATGATCCCACTTGGGTAGATTTTCCCTTGCAACAATTCCCTCAACAAAGACAACACGTTGTTTGGACACCCCATTCAAAGTAGTCCTCACAAGTTCACTATCAGCAACAACCTCCCCAACAACACCAAGTTCATCCCTCATCTGATTTATCTTGGTAACATAGGTGGAAACACTTTCAATCTTAGTCATTTTAATTCTCTTCAGTTTCTCCCTCAATACCATGTTTTAATTTTCATTGGAACTTTGGTCAAGTTTGGTTAAGGAGTCCCACATCTCATAGGCATTGGATTTCCCGATCACATCAAGGATGATTCTTTTAACTTTAATATTCTTTTTAGTGTAGGCGGCCAAAAGAGTATCATATGTAGGCATCGTCACATGATTCATTTGTGTTATCCATAATGCCCCACAACTCACACTCATCTAGAAGCAACACAATCCTCTCCTTCCATGAGCTGAAATTAGCAGCTCCATCGAATCCTTCCTCAACTCTCAAACTAGTGGCCATTGACCCTATCAACTGAAACATAAGCCCAAAACTTTCTCCTTGGTGAGGTACCTCTCTCCCTCAAAAAATTCTTTGTTCTGTGCAGTTGATATATTTCTTCTCTTTCTCACTTTGAAGCTCTGATACCATGTAGAAAAATCAAACCCCAACCCAATTTCAAGTCTCAATGAGACACTTCATAGTTTAATGCCCAACCCACATTACATTTTCTACTGCAAATTAGTTAGCATAAAATAAATAACTCATAACAGGAAACAAATGAAGTCTGCTACAGCCAATAACAAGAAATAAATGCACACCCAAAAATATAGGCACCGAGATTTTGGTCAAAACAAGACCCTGGAAAAACCCACAAGGGGAATACCAGTGAGAGAGGGGAGGATTTTTATTATTCTTGAGTTCTAATAATTTTCTTTACAGTGGGTTTCAACAGCATTCAAAAATCAAACTTATCTCGACTTTTGTGCAACTCCACATAGCCCAGAAAACCATGTAATATAGCTCCTTGATTTTTGTGTCCAAAAATATGTACACAGTACGGTTGTACCAGCAATATATACTTAACAATGCCTCAAAAATCATGTTTATTGGCAGTATTAACAACTCGGAAATTTGTGCATGTTGCTTTCCTCAATTTCTGCGCTCTATAATAGATGTATAGTCCGCCTCAATCTATACATTACGGTCATCTCTTATGTTGTAGCTACCTCCTCGAAATGTGTGCTAGTTCCTTGTCTTGGAATTCATGCCTCTAGCTCTACAAGTCGACTTCTTCCTCCTTTCTCAACTCTCTCTCTCTCTCTCTTGCACTCTCAAATGCTCATGAAGAATTCCAAATGAAGGGCGCCTCAAACCCTAAGTCAAAATAATGAGGGAAGATGAAGATTCCCATGATCCAACAGTGGAGATTTGATTAGATAAATGGTGGTGATTAAAAGTCTTTTTAGTCACCCACTTCATGAAATTTCCCTAAAGTCACTTTTAATTTTATCTCTCATGAAATTAATTCACTAGGGACCACATTGGACACTTTCTCACCCCTAGGTGCCTAAGTTGTGAGAAACACTTATCCTTGGTACTTTTTAATTATTTAACATTGGGGCACCAAAAAATTCACCAAGTCGGATTCTCAGGCGTGGTAGTGGTCAACTAGATCCCTAAAATTATGGGTTGCATGTTGATAGTAACTTGAAAGAGTTAAATGAGAAAACCAGGTCGAAGATATCCTTATCTTTATCAACCAAATTTTCTTCTATAGTCGTTGTCTTTTTTAATTTGGTCGATTCAGATAAATCCATTTTAGCGAAAAAGAAAATAAAGGGTTGAAATATTTTGAATTACCAGGGAAAGTATATTTGGAGGCTAGGTTTAAGCTATAATGGCGCGCTGGTAAACTGGACTGCGTTGTCAGCTTCTAAAATCCTTTGCAAATTCTTGAATAACTAATGAAATTACCTTTTTCCCTTTTTAACATTTAGTTGAACACGTGGCGGCTTAGGATTGGTGAGAAAAATAATTAAATTTAAACAAAAAATTACTTTTTACTTCTCCACTCGTTGATGTCATTTAGAACACGTGTCAACCCAGTGTTGTTTGCGGGTGGGTCGAGTATGGTTAATTTAACTGCAAGCCCGGGGGGGGCAATTAATGGTCACATGACACGTCAAAAGGCATTTAACTCTAGTTGATTTTTGTGGGGGGGCCTCCCTTCCATTAACTGTAGAGTATGCGAGGAGGCCGCAATTGGTTGTGTACTGTTGATCTAAGAGTTTGGGCGCATGATATCTCTGCAAAGAAATATATGTTTTAATAATAAAAATATATACTAAAAGTTTATATAAAATCAACTTATTATTAAAGTTTGAAATAAACTTTAATAATAACATTTATTCAACAAAACTAAATGCTAATCTTTAATATTTAAATAAAATCTAAATAAAACACGCGACCATGGACTAAAAAATGAAAATAAATCAACCCTCTTAAAAAATTTAAATGTTTATTCCAGTTTAATTCATTTAGCATATAGAGAATTAGAAACTTAAAGGAGACTTAAAAACCTAAAATTTTATGAAAAAATTGGGCTATGTTACAACATCTTGCTCCATCTGGGGATTGTGTCTCCCTGTGAGGCACAAAATAACTGCAAACCCTGTGCCTTTATTTGGTTATGGAGTCATTGTTCTGAAAGAAAACCAACACAACACACGTAATGGATGTTAATACAAAAATCATTTTCTTTTCTTTTGTTAGATTAATCTATAATTGAAGAAACTGAACTACTAACAATTTTAGAATTTAACATGTTTGTATTGAATGTAACCAAAAAAGGATAAAAATATTTTCCCTCAATCAATTTTACTCTGGAATTGTTCATGGTAATACAAATCCAAATTTCGGCTAAGGAGTCAAATTCATAACTAGTGTTTGTTAACTCAAAGGTTTTAATATTTCAATGGTAATTATTGAGGTTAGACAGAGTTATTTCTAAGGGAACTAATTTGATTGAGTATTAGAATAAAGATAACCATTTGTAGTCTTCCTCAACCTCATGGTGTTGCTACATTGCCAAAAAGCGTCCATAGCCTATGATGTAGTCACCCCGACATCACAGGCCTTGATTCACTGCTAGTGAGCGTCCATAACCCTGGTGAAGATACCTGCATTTCTCACTTGAATTTCCTTTCAACATCCCATTCAATTAGTTTGACAATCTTTAGGATATGGGAGCAATCAATATTCTTTTCACATTTAAGGGATGATGTATGTTTGTCAAGGATGAGTTACAAATACTTGAGTTATATAAAGTATACTCATAAAGTTTTTTATTCCCTCGGATATAACACTATTCCTTCCAAAATATACCATTTTAGTAGCATACCATGAGTAAAACAACCAATTATAAATTTGACAATGTAGCCTATATCTAGAAGAAGTTACTCAAAACATACCTTTTCAGCGTTCATGAGGGAATTAAGATGTTCTCCTTTCTGGTTTTAAAATAATATGTCAAAATATTTATCAACGGTTGAGATAGTATTTTCAATTAAGATTTTAAAGTCTGATACAAAGAGAAAATTTTCTAAGCATATGGTTCTCCTATGTTAAATCTGACAAAAAGGATGAAAATGCTAATCTAGGGAAGAATTTTCTGATCTTTGTTTAATTGGATCATGTTTTAAAAGATAAAATGATAATGATGAATTTTCATGAATCCAACTGAAATTTATTTGAAACATTTATTTTAGAAATCATCTAAAGACTAAAAAGAAATAAAAACAAAATTGATTATATACAATGAATAAAGATTGATTTTTTTTTTTAGAACTGAATGAAATGTTTTAAGAGTTGCCCATTTACAAGCAATTCTAACAATACTCCTTCCAAATTTTGATGGGAGAACAAGTTGCTTCCTTCAAATACAACAATTTTGTAAGGTCCAAGCCATAGATGATCAAACTTTCCATGTTTTATTGGGTCTTCTCTCCTACTATCCCATCTTAGCATTAGGTCACTAGGGATAGAGTTTCTTTGTTTTGCTCTTTTGTTAAAGATAGCTTTCATCTTCTCTTGATACTCCTGAATTTTTTCATCAACTTGCTCTTTGGTTTGTTGCACTTGGATTAACTGATTCATTCTTTTTGGTAGCTCATTAGGTTCCTCTTCACCGTCTTGCACCAATTTCATTACAAACAAATCCAGATTAATAAGGAGAACAACATCAATACCATAAATTAATTGGAAATGAGACATACTTGTAGACCTTTTATGTTGATTATGTTGGCCCAGACTACAAATTTCAGGTGAGAGTGCCAAGCTTTTTTATTTTCAGTTAACATTTTCTTAACAATTCTCATTAAACTTTTGTTTGATGATTATGCCAATCCATTACCTTGAGGATAATAGGTAGTTGAATGTATAAGAATGATATTGTGATTTTGACAGAAAGCTATCATTGCAAGGGACTTGAATGTCTTAGCATTATCAGCTATGATTTTCCTAGGGCATCCATACCAAGCTAAAATATTTTCTTCAATAAATTTAATCACAACTGCATCAATGGAAAATATGGTAGGAATTGTTTCCACCCACTAAGAAAAATAATTTGTTGCAGTTAAGATCCACCTGTGTTGTGCACTAGAAGTAGGATGAATCTCACTTATTAAGTCTAAGCCCCATTGCTGGAAAAAAGCTTCAGCTTTTATTGGCACCAATGGTAAGGAAGGAAGTTTTTGTTTACCTACAAAAATCTGGCATTTTCTATAAGATCTTACCTTTGTATTCAGTTTAGTAAATAATTTTGGCCAATAATAACCAGCTCTCAAGATTTTATATGTTGTAGCTCTCCAGGCATGGTGTCCTACACATATGCCTATGTGAAATTGATCTATGATTCCTTAAGTCTCTTCTTCAATAATACAACTTTATAAGATTCCCAAAGGGTCTTTCTAGTAAATATTTTCATCTATTATGCAATACTTGATTGCTTGAAGTTTGAGTTGCTTAGCTTTAGCTTGACTAAAATCAGGTGGGCATTCAAGAGTTTGTAAGTAAAACACAATGTTTGTATACCAAGGAGATGAAGAAAACTTATCCCGAACCTTTATTATCGACTGCTGAAAATCCACTTCCTCAAATTTTGTTGAGGGATGGTCAGTTATTTCTGAAATTTGCTTTATCCCAAGTACCCTGCAATTTGATTCAACCAAAATCTTTGCTAAATATTGACCTTTAATTAGCTTTGTTGGCTTTATTTTGAGGTCATACTCCTGAATTTTGACTTTACATTTGCCTTTTTTTTCCATCAGTATCAGGTTGATTCAAGACCTCTTTCACTGTGTTGCTAGTAACATAAGCTATTATTTTAGAATGGAGAACATAGACTTTGAAAGAATAAAGAGCTTTAACCAATTCATAAGCTTGTTTTTCAATAATATTGTATTTGAGATCCCAGTCTCTCAAATTTTTGCCAAAAAATCCAATTAGTTGTTCTTGATTTTCTTCATTCCTTTGTAAAATAACTGCAACAATGGTACTATCAAAGGAAAAAGAAAATATAAGAAATTCCTTGGAATAGTCTCGACTTATTAGAATTTATGCTTCTACCCATACTTTTTAAATCTGATCAAATAAATTTCTATCCTATGAAGACCACTTAACCTCACTATCTGTTTTAAGCATATAAGTTAAATCTTTTACCACTTCAGCAAAATTGGGAATGAATCTTCTCAAAAAATTAATTTTCCTAAGAAAGGAATGAATTTCCTTTTTATTTATTGGTAGATTGATAACCTTAATTGCCTCAACTCATCGAGGATCAATTTTGACTCCTTCCTTTGAGACAATGTGTCCAAGTAGTTTTCCTTCCTGCATAGCAAAATGAGATTTCTTAGTATTCAATGACAAAAATATTTTTTACATTTAACAAAATTTTTCCTGAGATGATTTAAATGATCATCATCTAATTTAGAAAAAGCATTTTTTTTTGTAAAATAAAAAGGTAGGAAGCTTCTATTATATTACAAAATATAGTACAAGAAAGAAGATAATAGGGGGGTCTGCCTCGAAGGGAAACCATACCCCTAAACCATACTCATCATATCCACAGTTTTCAAGGTTACTATTTTTACCAAAGTTCCATATATGATACATGAACACAATTCCAGAGATAAGATAAAAATAGGGTCATTAACAGACTGATCAAAAACAAGACATAAAGGACCAAAACACTTTGAACTAGAAAAATCCTATTGTGTGTTTGATGCACGCTTCATCTCTCTCCTAAATGTTCCGAAGAGGGTCCATGCTTCTTGTTTGGCTTGCCTACTAGCTTCCTTCCGGTGAGGAGTGGACTCCGCCCGAGGTTGCTCTTCTTCTTCATCGACTATAATTGCACGTTGAAGAGATCATGGTGGAGACTCAGTTTCCGGTCTTTTCTCTTGTTGTGCTAGACGCTTCTCTGATTGGTTGACCTTGAACTTGATTTCATTTTGGGATATACAGAAAAGTTCAAACTTTCCCTCCGGGATGTGAATAACTTGGAGGATCTTTGAATTCTCCTTATGGGTTTCGTTAACGCCCTGAGCCATCAGTGCTTTGACCATCCAATATTCTTCCACCATCCTGAAATACATGGTATCTCTGGTCTGTGGGTTATCTAGGTCAGACACCCACTTGGTCACTTCCTTGATTATCTCATCCTCGGTGGTCCTCCTTCTCTGGGCTAAGACACGGTCCTCAATCATGTTTGCCGCCTAAATTTCTTCCATCGCACTATGGACCCAAAAACGCTCCTCCGTAGCTATGGTTTCCTTCTCAGCTCTGGAGAGGCATCCTTGGCCTCTTCACGATGATGCTTCATTGTCATGTCACCCAACTTGATCCCACCTATTCTTCTTTTTCTAGCGGTGTGCCATTCTTTCCCCTAGTCTGAGAATCGACCAAAAGAGGAGCGGGATGGAAATACTAGAGTAGCTCATAATGTGATGCTTATACATTCTTCCCTCATATTTATGGCTAGAAACCCTAGTATTAAAGATACTGGAATGGTACTATGCTCGTGGGGGGCGGTGTTTGTGGTACATCTTACTAATTTCTATGAAGGCTCGGTAGGTGATTAGACCAATTACCACCGAACTCGAATCGTCAAGAGTACTTGCAGCGCGTGAACGCTCCTGCTACTGATAACTAGATTTCCCTTTCGTACTGACTTCGCTAGTCCTAGCTTCGACAACACTTCACTTCATCATGGATTTAACCCTGAACCGGTCGATCCCCTATCAACCTTTTGATGTATTTAGAGAAAATAGTTAGATCATCTAAATAAATGATAATAAATTAATCATTTTCCCCCAACAAATGTTATGTCCATCGCTCTCTGAAATGTTGCTCTGAAAAAGAGGAAGGAGGGATATGAAGCTACCAGAATGGTCTTACCTGAGAATGAGAAGGAGATAAATTGGAGATGGAACGTGTCAAAACACCTATGTTTCAGAACATCTAAACTATGTGGGGAAGTTAACTTCATACGTCTAGAATTAAGAAACTTCATGAGTTGGGATTTTGTTATTACTATAACTCTGCTAACTCTAATTTCTTATTCCTTAAAAACACTCCTATTTCTGGCCAACCAAATTTTCCAGCACGTGTGTTTAGGAAGAGTCATCCATAATCGTTTGAAAATGGGTTTATTTCTGAAGGAACCCTGATATTCTTTCTCTTAAGATCCCAACAAATCTTGGATGTAGGCTGGCCACTGGACCCTTCAATAAAGATCTTGAAGAAGAGATCACCAAATGTATATTACTATCGGACACTCTGGGAACAAGTGTAAAATTGTTTCATTATTGCATTTATAGAAATCACATCTGGAAGGACCCATAATTCCCCTTCAACATAAATTTTCATTAGTCAAGATTTTCCCATGCACCAGCTTCCAACATAAAAAGTTAATATTAGGAAGTGCATATTGATTTCAAATATTGTTCCACTTGGAATCTTCAGGAGGGAGATCTAGCCACATTAGAAGAGATTCATATCCTTTACTAACCGAATAACCTTCATTTCCCCATACTATGGAGTATGGCTTGTCCATATGATTCAAGTCAGTGCCTTTCAAGGATGAAAGAAATTGTTCAACCTAGGCCTGAAGTGATTCTGGGATACTTCCCAGGTTCTAGAATTTCCAAGTTCATGAAGAATCTGATATGGATATGTCATAGAGAGTGATTTTTTGTTGATTATGGAGCCAATCCATGATCGAATGCAGGTTGTGCGCCTGAAACAGAGGGAATCTATTTAGAACTTTGTCCTCCCAAATTTTGATGCTTTTATCGTTCCCTATAATCCAAGAAAGATTGCTTTGAAAAAGAGGTAAAGACACCTGAAGAAACTTCTAAATGGGGTATCCCGGAGGAGAGCTTAGATAAGTTTTGACACCTCTGAATTGATCCTTTTGAAAATATTTATGCACAAGAGCTTTCTTCCAATTAGCATAATCTATTGTTATCATTCTCCACAACATTTTTGTTCATAGGGCCAGATTAACTAGAATATGATCCTTAAATCCTAATCCTCCATGTGATTTGGGAGCCCTTACTACCAACCAATTTATCAGATGAAACCTTTCAGTGTTGGACTTGCCCCCTTTCGAGAGGAATTTTCTGATTTGTTGTGCAATTTCTCTTTTGACGCTCATTATGGATAGCATTGAGGAGTGTTGAAAAATTGGAAGAGTCGATAGTACTACCTTAGCCAGAACAAGTCTACCTTCTAAATATAACTAGTTTTTCCCCCAATTTGAGAATTTCTCTCTCATCTTAGAGAGAATAATATTCCAGACCAATCCAGAGTGAGAATTTAGGCAGACGGGGATTCTTAAATACTTGAGGGATCTCCAATTTATGACTAGAGGGAATTGAAGAATCCTTGAAATGACAGCAAGAGAGTGAGCATTAGTGTTCCAAACATAAACGTGACATTTATGAGAATTTACTAGCCCACAGGTGGAAAAAATAAATTGGTCCATAATCATCTTAAACCTTCCTTTTATAATTGAAGAAGCCCCTCGAAGAAACAAAATGTCATTCGTGGACTGAGGATGATTTATGCGCTTGATCCCTACAATGATTTTTATGCCTGGTATGCTCCCAATTTTTCTCTCATGGTCTAATATTCTTCCCAAAGTTTCATCCATTAGAATATATAGAAGGGGAGGCAGAGGGCATCCTTGCCTTAGGCCTCTAGAAGCTTGGAAAAACCATGAGGGTCTGCCATTTAACAAGGGTGTGATCCAAGGGTTACTAATGCAGGCTTCGATCTAGCAAATAAAGGAGGGGTGAAATCCAAACTTTGTCAAAATTTCTAATAGAAAACTGTGATGAACTTGATCAAAGGCAATCGCCATATCGATCTTGATCGTCATTCCTCGATCTCCTCTAATTATACTAGAATGAATTTCCTCATGTACTAGAACAATAATGTCCCAGATTTGACGTTTCTATACAAATCCCCCTTAAGAAGGAGAAAGTAGTCCGAGAAAGATGCAATATACCAGATGAATTATGATATGCAGAAAAAAAAATATTTAGCAAGCAGTAATGGAACAACAAGATTATAGTTAGCACAATACCAGAATAACACCATAAAGAACACCTTTATTAAAGATAGCAATGCTCACTTGCCTCTTCGAGGGGGCAACCTCCAGCAGATCATAGCTCTATTACAATAATCTCCAAGACAAAAATATACAATACCTCCTAATCTTATTTATACTAACTTCTACCTTCTAAGGAAACTTCTAGAGGAAGATCTTTCTAGAAGTGGAAGCTTCTATTAGGTCTTCTTACATTAACTTATTCTTTTTTATCTAATAGGCCTTATTAACTAATGTCAGCATTTATTACATAGAAAACATATCCTACTAATTAATGACCCATGAAGAGGGGTTAGGATCGGATCCTAACATTCCCTCCTCCTTCAAAAGTAGCCTTGACCTTAAGGCTGAAGATGCATAAACTGTTGAAGTATGGTCGATGGTTCCCAAGTTGCATCCTCTTGTGAGGTGTCCTTCCACTGGATCAATACTTCCTTGATAGTTCGGCGATGCAACTAACATTCCCATGTACTGAGGACTGCTTCTGGTTGGAGCCAAAGGGATCCTTCTTCATCTAATTCTGAAAGGATGGTTTGTACCCAACAATTATGTCCCACCAATTTCTTCAAACGGGAAACATGGAACACTGGATGGATTTTGGAAGTCGCTGGAAGGGCCAATTTGTAGGCCACTGAACCAATATGCTTAATGATCTGGTAGGGCCCATACAACTTGGATGCCAATTTGCGATGTCCCTCAACTTTGAGAGATGTTTGTTTGTAAGGTTGGAGCCTGAGAAACACCTGATTGCCTTCCTAAAAGACCCTTTCTAAACAATGTTGTTATGTCTGTTGCTTCATGCGATTTTGGGCCATGTGGAGGTTATCTTTCAAAGCTGTTAGGGTGGTTGTTCGACCTTGCAACATGGTATCAATAGATTGGACCTTTCATGTACCTAGAAGACAGGTAGTGATGGTAGGTTGTCATTGCCCATACACTGCTTCATATGGGGTCATTTTAGTGGTTGTATGATATGAAGTATTGTACCACCATTTTTCCAAGGGGAGCCATTGCACCCACTGATGTTGTTTGTCTGAAGCAAAACACCTCAAGTAGGTTTTCAAACATTTTTTGACCACTTCTCTTTGGTCATTATATTGGGGGGTGATAGGTAGTGCTCATGTTCAATCGGGTGCCTTACAATTTAAACAGCTATTTCCAAAATGTGTTGGTGAAAGTGGGATCACGATCAGAGACTATAGAGGTGGACATGCCATGTAACTTGAAAATTTGATCAAGAAAAACTTGTGCTACTAGTGTTGGTGTGAAAGGGTGGGGTGATGAAAAAAAAGAGCATACTTGGAGAGGCGATCAACCACCACCATGATGACGGACTTGTTCCCCGCTTTCAGGAGGCCCACTATAAAGTCCATGGAGATATTTGTCAACACCGAAGCTAGAATGGGAAGGGGTTGTAGATCTCATGGAGACTTGATGGTTTCACCTTTATTACGTTGGCACACATCACATTCCATGAAAAACTGAAGTATATCCTTCTTCATACCTTCCCAGAAAAAAGAATGACAGACGCGAGCATAGGTATTTTGGAAGCCCGAGTGACTTCCAATACTCAATGAGTGAAACTCATTTAAGAGCCTCAGCTTGAGTGTTGAAGAGGGAGAGAGAAACAGGACTTCCTTTTAGTGGAGAATATTGTTGTGCCAAGTGTAGTTGATGGGAGGATTAAGGTCCTTCTGAAGGCATTAAATTAACGTGACAAAGTTGGATGTGTTAGACACTCTTGTTGTACTTCTTCAATCCAATCGGGGACTAGTAAGGATAAGGCAAAGAGGGAGTTGTCCTCTTCATGTTGTCTTGACAATGCATTGATTATTGTATTGTCTTTTCGCTTTTTATATATGATTTTATAATCATTAACCAACATTTTGGTCAGCCACTTGTTTTTTGGGGGGGGAGGATAACCGCTGCTCCAAAAAATACTTCAGGTTATGGTGATCTATTTTGATATGAAAATTACGCCCCAAAATATATGGTCATCATGTGTGCACTCCATGGAGGATGGCCATCATTTATTTTTCATACGTAGATCTGCCCAAATTGCGGTCATTCAACCCTTGGCTAGTAAAGGCCAGAGGTTGACCATCTTGTGTGAGCACTACGCCTATACCAGGGCCAGAAGCATATGATTCCATCACAAAGGTTTTGTTGAAGTCGGGAGTTGCGAGGACATGAGTAGTGCACATGGCCCAGTTTAAATCTGTGAAGGCTTGCTTGACAACAGGTTTCCAATGAAATGCATTGTTCTTAAGAAGGTCGATCAAAGGCTTATAAATTTTTCCATTATGGTGTACAAATTTTCTATAATATCCTATGAGACCGAGGAAACCCCTTAGGCGCTTTAAGGTCATTGGTCGCGACCACTCCTACATAGCTTGCATATTTTTTGGGTCCACTTTTACCCCATCTCTACCCACAATGTGTCCCAAGTATTTCACTTTGCTGGCTCCAAAGGAAAATTTGGTCTTTTTGACAAACAATTGGTTGTCCTAGAGCAATTGAAGGACTTTGTCCACATGGAGAAGGTGGCTATCCCAAGTGCGGCTGTAATGAGAATTTCATCAAAGAAAACTAGGAAAAACTTACAAATGTACGGTTTCAATACTTTATTCATGAGACTTTGGAAGGTGGATGGGGCATTCCAAAGACCAAAAGGCATGACCAAGAATTCATAATTTCCTTCATGAGTTCTAAAAGCAGTCTTCGGAATATTGACCTCTTTCATCCAGATCTAGTGATAGTCAGAACGAAGGTCTAATTTGGTGAAGACACAGGCACCCTGGAGTTCATTCAACAAATCATCAATGACAGGAAGGGAAACTTATCTTTGATGGTAAGTTTATTCAGGGAATGAAAATCGAGACACATGTGCCAAGTACCTTCTTTCTTTAAGACCATCACCACTGGGGAAGAATACGAGTTGGTACTAGGGAGAATTACCTCACCCTCCAGTAATTCTTGTACCATCTTTTCTATTTCATTTTTTTGAGCAAACAGATACCTATAGGGACGTACATTGGGGGGTTGACTGCCTGGAAGGAGAGGTATGTTATGATCACACTCACCCATGGATGGAGATAAGGTGGTGGGAACCTCAAAGACCTTGGGGTACTTATCCAAAATTAGTTGCAGGATAGGAGGAACTACCAGAGAGGCCTGATCAATGACCTGGATGGCATGAAATTGAGCAATCACACCATGGTGGCCTTTTTTCAATATTTTTTCCATCTTGTGAGAGCTGATGATTTCAGAGGAGCTGACTTGGAGACCTCAGAGGATATAGGTGTTAGAATATTGGGTGAAGCTCATATATAATTCTTGATAATCCATTCTGATTGGTCCCTGAGTGCAAAGCCATTCCTCACCCAAAACAATATCACATCACCCCATGGCAATAGAGAACATGTAGGTTTTCATATGATAATCCCCCATTTGGAGTTTGAAATTCTCACAACGGGCCCCACACTTCATCATACCACCATTAGCAATGAGGATTTGAAAATTAGAAACAGGGCAGACAAAACAATGGATCTCCTCAACAATCATGCAGTGAATAAAATTATGGGTGCTACCATTATCAATCAACACCAGAACCAACCTATATTTGATGTAATCCTTGATCTTAAAATTCAGTGGGGCCCAAATATCTGATAGGGAATGAAGATATATGGAAGGTTCATCTGGTTCCAGAAGGATTGCAACGAAATCTTCGGCATGATCACTTGGGTGAGCAACCTCTAGGTCAGGAGTCTCATTTGATGGTATGTCGACATACGAAGATGAAGTTGATGCATCAATATGGAAGAAATTGTGTTCCCTACATTTATGTCCTTGTGAGTAATTTTCATCACAGTAATAGTAAAGTCCTTGTGAGTAATTTTCATCACAGTAATAGTAAAGTCCTTGCTTGTGATGCTCTACCATTTCTACTGGAGAAACCTTTTGGACCTTCAAGGTTTTTGTCAAAGTTGGGTTAGCCCCGGGGCTAGGACGATAGGGGAATGTATCCTTTAGGGGTGGGTCCTGAAGGATGGTCTTTGCTTCTAGTGTTAATTGGCATGCGTGCAATTAGATAATAGGATGATGCATGCTCACATGAGCCCGAAGCGCTTCCTTTAATCCACTGATAAAACATTCAAAGTGAAATGCATCAAATAAGCCCTCGGTTTGGATATCCAATTTTTCAAATGTCGTGATGAAATATGTGACTGATATCGTTTGGTGCAGCTTGGTGAGCCTTTCCAAAAAATGTGATTCCCTATCGAAATGGGCACACATATTTCTTATGCCACTGCCACCACTACTAGTGTTCTTGATATAAGTACAAAATCCCTACATGGAGTTTGGTCTCATCATCCCAAATATTATGAAGGGAGAAGTATTGTTCCATTTGAGATACCCGCCCAGCGGGGTTAGAACCATCAAATTTATGCATGTCAACTTTGGGCACCTTATTCCAAGAATGTGGAGAACCCCAAGGGGAGTGGGATGAATGAGTATGCTCATAATGGGAATGATGAGGGTCCGCTGCATTTAGCTCTGTATTCTTATATTTCATGAATTTATGCATGGCATATTGGATGGCTACTTGGACTTCTTGGTGTAGGGTATCTTGGAATTTTGTGCGTATGAAAGTGCGGAGGGAGGCCACATCATGTTCAAAGCGGAACATCTTAGACTCCCAGTATTCTTGGGTTTGAGCTCGGGTGATAGGAATGGTAGTGGCTTAGGTATTATATGAGATGTTAGGATGAAAATATGGACCACAAAAAGTGATAGGTACCAGGGTGATTAATACAAAGAGAGGACTCCAATGGGATAGGTGGAAATTAAGGGTGTCCCGGAAAGGGTTGGGTCCATGGGAAAAAATGGCTTAAAATTGAATGGTACCACTGCGATCATAATGAAGAGAGGAATCCAATGGACTAGGTCACAAATAAGGGTGTGACTGAGCCCAAGACTTTTGTTTTAACTCTTGCAGAGTTATACTTCGCCCTGAATACTTTTGCAGTGGCGAAATTCCCAAATTCTCAATAATAAAAAATGTCGGTAGGGAGTGTTTCTGCAGTGAAAATTTAGCAGGGCCAAGTTGCACTATAATAGACTAGTTTTTTTCATCCCAAGGGTTAGGGTTTGCAGGGTATCTATAGGCAAGGGTTTGCCCTGTGCTATAGCTCTCTTATATACGTGTGGGTTCGAACAGTAGTACTTGGCCCAATATCTTAGGGCATCAACTAAGGAGGCTAGATTGTACCTTTAGTCGTACTACCTGATTACCCAGGTACTAGAAAGTATCTTCCCGAGTTTTCTTCTTGGTCACACTATAACAGTCAGGCAGTTGATTGTTTTATCTAAGGAGGGCTTCAGGATATCTAGGTCGATCTGTATACAGGTGATGTATAATGTGCTACCACTCGAAAGGGTCACTACAAGGAAAAGGCCTTTTATCAGATGTTTCTAGTGTTACAAAATTGGAAACAATTGTCAAAAAAACCTTCGCTACAACATTTGTTTTCGATATCAGATGTTTTTGTGGATACTATAACGAAACTTGATTATAACTAAAAAAATATGGGTGGCCGGAGGTGTTATCGGATGTTTACAAATTGGTGTGTTTGTATGAGGAACAAGCATCGATGCGTACATACACATACAACACCGATGTCTTACACTTAAATTCAAGCACAGGGTCAATAAAATATGCAAGCACTGGGGTAGTAAATATTTAATCACCGGGGCGTTTGTCTTATAAGCACCAAGGCCTTAACAGTAAAACACATCGAGAAATCCCCCAGATGGGGTGATAGTGTGGGACACATGGCACTTGGAAGAGGCACGAAGAAGCCAACATGGAGATTTCCATGTGACTGAAGCATGGCACGCCCCACCACCACCCCCATGCATTTAACTCCCCCATACAATGTCCCAGGCACCATTAAGCCTAGTGCACCTGACCTCCTCAAGTTGTCCCCTCCATGGCTCTGCTCATTGAACACGCCATTACTCTAGGCATGCGACATCGCCTTCTTCTTCATCATCCGTGAAGCCATGCCTCATTCCAGCCTCCCTCCTTCACTGCACTCTCCTGTAACTGACTTTTTCTCTAGCTCCTCCTCGACCATCTGGGATCTTTTCCTGCACTCACCTTCTCCCCCTAGAATGTCAAAATTTCGAGACAGAGAGGCTCGCCCTGGAAATCACTGCAGCCTCACTTGGTCCTTGCTCGGGTGCCTGCAACCTCCTCGGGCTCCTCCCCTGGGTCGTCCCCCTTGCACTCCTCATAGTCTGAATAAGCACCACTCACCACCTCCTCCCCTCCCGCTTCCTGGCTTGAGGGGTTGGCACTCTCTGATAGCTTGCTCAGTTTTCCCTCAGGACCCATCCTTGATAGAGCCTCCTCATCTTGGGCGCCTCCTGCGGTACCACCAAATTCACCATCCATCACACTGGCTCCACCAGAGGCCTCCTCCACTCGCCCACCCTTGGAAGCACCACCTCTTCTACAGGAACCTCAGCCTGGGCCACACTCCTTTTCTGATTCAGTCCCAGACTCGCAACTGCAGGATAGCTTGGCCATTCTCTACGGGTTGGTCTTTGAGCTTCAACAGGGCCTAGATGACCTTCAGTTTCAGTTGGAGCTGTTGGACGGGAAGACCTCTACACTCCTCCAAATCCTCTCCACCTTCCAAGGGGCCTTCTACTTCACACCAAAAGCAGCAAGGGGAGCAGAGCACACGCACATAGGAGACTCAAGTGAAAGGGGGCTTCCCACAGGAGGTGGTGACTCTAGGCAGGCCATGCACGTGGCTATGGACGAGGAATACATGCCCACCAAAGGAGAAACTCTCAGGGCGTACGTTGCAGTAGGACTGGGCTTGCATGCGCCCAGGGAAGTGGGAGGCACATGGCCCGACAACAGACTGGAAATGGGTGACTCGGACACTGACACGCATGAGCAAAGGGAATGGAGAGGGGCAGTTGTCGAAGAGGAGCCATGGGACCTTGCAACCCATGCCACCTCTCCACCTGGATGACCAACTTACAAGCCAAGTGTATGACCAGCACATGGGTCTTCTATGGCTTCATGAAGGCCAGTATTAGCATTTTACTTATGACTTTAGTTTACTTTTTTCGCTCTGTTTTTCAGTTTTTGTAAGACTGGTAGTCATTTTGATCCCAACACCGACTGGCTGAACTGGTTTCCTTGTAGGGCAGTTTAGTTATTACAGTACGACACTACTGCACACTTTGTAACTCTGGTTTTTTTAACGCTCCTTATATATAAATTCTTACTTATAAAAAAAAAAAACGCACCAGGAGAGGTAAAAATAATTAAACATTGGGGCTTTCTGCTTAGAACACACCAGTGCATTATTAATAAGAAGGCACCAATGATGTATAAAACAATATGCATCGGTGTGTTACCCCCCCCCCGATGCATTAAAAATCGAAAGCACGGGTGATTTTTAGTAACAAACAAGTGTCGGTGCTTATCAATAACACAGTAGTGTCAGTGTATATTAATAACAGAAACGTATAGGTGCTTATTAATAATCCTAAAGCACCGGTGTGTATTAATAACACAAAAGCATCGGTGCTTTGTATAATCTTAACGCACCGAAGGCCAATTTTTTAATATAATTTTGTGGTATTAAATAAATATTGAAACTAGTGCTAATTGATTACATAAAAGCACTGGTGCACATTTCATATGAAATGCATCGGTGAATTTTAATAGTAAACGTGTCGATGAATTAATAATTAAAATACACCAAGAAACATTGATATGTGATAATGCAATTATTGTTATTTTTTAATTCCATTATTTATCAAAAAAATTGCATATATCTTATATTTTGATTAGTGAATTTGGATATGATGTTTGGATTAATTTGTTATATCATCAGATTTTGCATCTCTTCATTATAATATTTAGTCATCCATATATTTAATCTGCGATGTAACATTTCACAACGACATTGGACAACAAAGTAGAATAAATTAAAACATATTTTATTATATGAATAAGAGGGTCTTTGTCATAAAAAATGGGACACTTATCGGTAATTGCTTGTCTTTCAATTGGGACAGTATGTCCATTACATTAAACAAAAATGTTTGATTTTCACAGACAGTTATTTCAAAAAAATACAATTGCAACTTGCATTGATATCCAAATATATTGGTCATCATTCTTCACTGGAAATGTTGTTAGTACTCGAGCTACTTCCATGCCTTAGGTTATTTTGTTGAATGTTTGGTTGATTGCCTCAAATGCTTTGTTCTTCTTCAAGTTCCATCTACAAACATAAAAATAAATTGTAATGAGTCTATCGACATTGGTGAGAATAATGAAAATTGAAATAAATAATATACATGAAAAACAACGTAATTGCAAAACAACATAATTGCAAAGCAAGAATTGATTCATGAATCATACACATATGTTAAAAATCAAATCTTATGTCTTATTTCAACAATTCTTCTGTTGGCTCACTTCCATAGTTTGTTTCTTGCAAGTTTTATACCCCATAATAAATCATAGATTTAATATAAAGTATTATTTTTGTTTCATTAATTAGAAAATGATAGAAGTAAAACAACATAGATTATACTTACAAATTCCACAATTAATTTTTGATATGGTAACATATACTCACAGCGCTTAATTAACCCAATGTGAATCAATTTTTCTGATGGCTTTTCTTTGTATGTTAGCACCTGTTTGAAGACATTCAAGGATGGTCGTTGTAAAACAACTTAAAATATACAAAAAAAACTTAAGTTGTTATAAGGAAATAACAATTACTCACAAACTTTGATATCAACCCTTTTTTTCCTTGTCGTCCAGTTTTATGTATAGAATGAGTTCCATTTTCTTTTCTTTTTTGTAAGAAAATATTTGAAAATTAATATTTAATGCTAAATTAATTATTTGTACCTAATATAAAAATTCAATGATTACATACATTTGAAGCACGTTGTTATTGAGATAGCTCCTTCGGCGATGCAATTATGTTCATTTCTTTGACCATCTCCTTGTACACTTTTTTGGACATTCCTACTGGCATATTTCAGATATCAGCTCGTTGGTCCTCTGGGATTTTCATAATTTTCCTAAAAAAATAACATGACAATATAGTATTTTTATATTGATATATGAAAACTAAATATCACAAAATTGATATATTAATAAACAANTAGGAATATTACTTTTTGAATGATTCTTTTTTGTTGTTGTATGTTTTTGTTATTTCAAGTTTGATAGGTCTCATTGACCATTGCTCTAGAAATGTTTCATGTAGTTTAAATATAACCTGGTTCTTGGAATCATTGGATTGATTTCTATATTGTAAGTGGATTTAGTACATTTATACATCCGTTCCACTATATCCCTCATAGTTCTGTAAAAAAAAATTCCCCTTTGATTAATCTCCAACACCACTCTAGATGAGCTAAGGACCAATTCATCATCATTTACATCTTCTATATTAATTAATTTTGTTTTGTTATGATGACATTCTATTCACACGTTGTTCGTGCCTATAGAACATTAAACATATGTGAATTAATAGATTCTTTGAAACGTGTCATCTAATATTACTAAGTATATTATTAATGAAAATTAATAATAATAAAAAAACATATTGAATAGTATTTTTTCATTCACTTGATTCATCCCTCTGCAATTTTTCTATCAAGCTTTTACGCTCTTCTGCACTTAGATCATAAATAACCTTATCGAGCTTCCTCATTTTGTGGCTCTGCATGACACACACTAACCAATACATATTAGTTAAACTTATATATATATCAACCATATTAATTTTGTGCACCATTTTTAAAAATAAAAATAAAAAAAAAAAAATATTGGTTTTATCGATGCTCCTTAGACATAAATGCACCGGTGAAGTCAAAGGGGCGACTGCATTTGGGATCCAAAGCAATAAGTGGTCCCTTTGCATCACATGCCAAACACTTATATATAGGAAACAAACCCATTAGATCTAAAATGCCTAAAACAAAAAGCCCTAATTTTGAAGTGATAGAGGGTGTTAAGCCCCAGGGTGAAATTTTGCATTCACGTAAGCAAAAAAAAAAACAAGGGTTTAAGGCAAGTATGAATTGTTTTTTTCTTCTGAATTTTAATTAAAATCCAAATAGGAATACAATTTGTAAAAAAATTATTATTAAAATCAACACTAAAATTTAAAATTTTTACTATGTAGGGTTTTGAGTGAATCACCATACCCTTCAAATCCTGATTTTTTGAATATTTATGTCATTCCAAAGTATTCTTCTGCTCCACAATGCTCCCCGATATGTCTCTCTTCCAAATCTGTCTCCTGTAAATCTTGGCAAAATAATGAAAATATTGAATACCTTCTTAATATTAAAAAAAAAATTATGAAAATTGTTTAGAGTGAATCAAAATACCCTTCAAATTCTCATATTCTGAATAATATTGTGGTTCCAAAGTATTCTACTCCTCCACAGTGTACCTCTGTTTGTCTCTCTTGGAAGTCTCTCCCCTACAAATTTTTGCAAAATAATGAAATAGTGAATAGTTTTTTAGTATTTAAATGACTTTATGAAATTCAATTCCCACTTTTTTTAATTGTTTAAGAAAAACGTGCCTTTTTTTTAAACTTTTTCGACACGACAGTGCATCCATATTACATTACGCACAAGTGCAACCATATTAATTGACGCACCGATAACATATAATTGTTTTTTATTAACAAAATCTTGAAACACGATGTGGTCACTTTTTCAATGCACCAGTGGTATTATTAATATGCGCACCGGAGCGTTTTTTATTTACAGGCACACCAGGATGCTTTTAAAGTTATTTAAACTTTTATTTGCACATAAAACAGTATATTCATCTCAAATTATATTTTAGGATGAATTCACACGACTTACAATACTTCACTATACATTTTACATTTCATGTTGCCTTATTCTTAAAAAATGGTTTCAAAACTATATTCAAACTCAGATTGTGGTATCGTCCTCAAAATTTATTTTAGATATGTACAGGAAAAATGTATTGCTAATTTTGTTCAAATGTAGGGAGAAAACCTTATTATATGATAAAATGGTCAATTCTTCAAATTCCAGCCCATTCTATATTGCTCAAAGTCCATCGCGAAGTTCTCCTTTTCCATCTCCAGTAAGTTTAACTTAATTTATTTATGTTTCGATTATCTCATTGATTTTTTTTATCCATGTCAATATGAATAAAAATGTATCCAAATTTGCAGGATCTTGATTCATAATCAAGTTCAGATGCAGAAAATATTCCAGTACCGGTTCAAAAATGTCGAAAGGTCTTATCTGGAGCAACATACCACAAGCAGTTGGTAGATGAAAATGGATAGCCGCTTTACTCTGCCAATTGTGACATTCCATCTTCCAGCCGCAATCTTGGGTCGACGATGGTAATAATTGTTTGGTATAATGTAATTTGAACAAACAAATTATTGCATTGTGCTTACTAATATCATCGATGTACTAATGCTCAATATTTTTGAAATTTGGATTCTTCTGATGATGAGCGACCTACTGTTGTTGGGAAATAATACCCTACGGACTAACAAGCTAGGGCTGAACTTGTACGCAGATCATGACCTCAAAGAAAACACTTTTAACCTATCACCCCAATACTCAAACCCCTTTTTCACACACAAACAT